>JAHBCN010006246.1:0-49875 GCA_019359885.1 Listronotus oregonensis | reverse complement strand
AACACGCAAAAATCGTAGGTCGTTTCATTATCGTTTTGATTCTTTAGGCGTTGAAACGTGTTTCGTTCGAAATCATGCCACCGAAGACTAGCGGTAAAGCTGCCAAAAAGGCCGGCAAAGCACAAAAGAATATTTCAAAGACCGACAAGAAAAAGAAGCGAAGGAGGAAGGAAAGTTATGCAATCTACATCTACAAAGTTCTAAAGCAGGTCCATCCTGATACCGGAATTTCCAGCAAAGCTATGTCAATTATGAATTCCTTCGTAAACGATATCTTCGAGCGTATTGCTGCCGAAGCTTCTCGTCTTGCACACTATAACAAGAGATCTACCATCACAAGTAGAGAAATTCAAACTGCCGTGAGACTTTTATTACCCGGTGAATTAGCTAAGCACGCAGTCAGTGAAGGAACCAAGGCCGTCACCAAATATACCAGTTCCAAGTAAAATAGACAGGAGAAGAATATAATACTATACTACAAATAAAAAAACGGTTCTTTTCAGAGCCACGAAATTTTTAAAAGAGAAATTTGTATTGCTGTTTGTAATTTATATTGATTTATGTTTAAAAATTAATTAGTTATCATATGTACTTATATTTTATATATTGTTATTATTTTTTTTAAATTTAAATTAATAATAAAAAATATATATATATATATATATATATATATATATATATATATATATATATATATATATATATATATATATATATATATATATATATATATATATATTTTTTCATTCGTTGTTTTATTTTTATACTCTCTTTAAATTGGTAATTTTACAATTAGCTTTGAATTTGTTAGAAGAAAAATAATTGTTTTGTTTAAGAAAATAAAAAACAGACAGACGTTTTCCCACGATTTTATGAGACATCAGTATATTATTGCGGAATTTATGAATTTTTTGTAGTTTAATGATTGGAAAATTTTTAAAAAGGACTGCCACGTATTTTTGGCAAATTATAATATAAATTACTGGTAATAAGGAAACGTACAGATGTTACAATTTTTAGAAAAAATAAATTGTGGTTCTGAAAAGAACCGTTATTTTTATTAAGATTGGTTTGTATTTTCCTTCGATGATAATGGTGATGAAATTATGCTCGTTCGCCTCTGATACGCCTGGCCAACTGAATATCTTTGGGCATAATAGTGACACGTTTTGCATGAATGGCGCAAAGGTTGGTGTCTTCAAAAAGACCTACCAAGTACGCTTCGCTAGCTTCTTGAAGAGCCATTACGGCAGAACTCTGAAAACGGAGATCGGTCTTAAAATCTTGAGCGATTTCTCGTACCAGTCTCTGGAAAGGCAGTTTTCTGATAAGTAACTCGGTACTTTTTTGATAACGACGAATTTCACGAAGGGCAACAGTTCCAGGACGATAACGATGAGGTTTCTTTACTCCTCCAGTAGCGGGTGCGCTTTTTCTGGCAGCTTTCGTAGCCAATTGTTTCCTTGGAGCTTTGCCACCGGTAGATTTACGAGCTGTTTGCTTAGTACGAGCCATTTTAACGGAAAATAAAGACACGTAACGGAACAATACTGACTGTTCGACGGGTGCTATACGAATAACCGAGATCGAGATTTTCGATGTGGTTTTGTGTCGTTCTGCGGCTCCGTCATTGGTCCAAACCAATTTAAAGGGGCGGAGCTTAAAAATCTAACAAAAGTCGATGCAAAATGTTGGACAGCAGCAGTTGAATTGTTCACGGACTCGTGGTAGTTTCACGTTAGTTTGTCAAAAGTTTAAAATGACCGGTAGAGGAAAAGGTGGAAAAGGTTTGGGTAAAGGGGGAGCCAAACGTCATCGTAAGGTTCTTCGTGATAATATCCAGGGTATTACCAAGCCTGCTATCAGAAGATTGGCCCGACGAGGAGGTGTCAAGCGTATTTCTGGTTTAATTTATGAAGAGACACGTGGTGTTTTAAAAGTATTTTTGGAAAATGTTATAAGAGATGCCGTTACTTACACGGAACATGCCAAAAGGAAGACCGTCACAGCCATGGACGTCGTTTATGCATTGAAACGTCAAGGACGTACTTTATACGGTTTTGGTGGTTAAACAGATTCACCGTTCGCTCTATAATCTGGATTTATAAAAGGCAGGAAAAAAAAACGGTTCTTTTCAGAACCACAAAATATTTAAAAAGAAAATTTTGTACTAGTTTTACGAGCTGTTTAAAATAAAATATGTAACGGCCATTTATTTGTCTATGTATGTGTGTATATATGTATGTATTTATATATATATATATATATATATATATATATATATATATATGTATGTATTTATATATATATATATATATATATATATATATATATATATATATATTTGTTTAGTAGCTAAATTTTACAGGAAAAGTAACAATAAATTATATAAATATGGTACGTGGGTATTGCAATTTGCAAAATCACTGCTCATCGACTTTATGATGTGTAATGTACAATCATTGTACGTTATTTTGCAAAAAATTAGTTTTTTTCTTTATATGTTTTCCCTTTTTTTTTCCATATGTCGACAGTAAGCCTGACATTCGGAATAAACGACAATACCAATTGTTTTAATTTAGTTTTTTACGAAAGGTATTGCGGCTGTTCTTGTATAACGGGAAATTTTAACCTATAGCTGCAGTTATGCAAATTGTTGCTTAATGATAAACAAAATGAAGAAATATTCTCGTTTTCGTTAAGGTTATTTGTAAGAGAAACAAAGGCAAATTTTCATAATTAAATGATTAAAGAATGATTACAACGTAACGTAAAACAAAGTTGATAAGCATGAATTTGAAATCTTTTGAAATAAATCTAGTTTAAAAAGTCGTCTAATTACATTACGTTTTGGAAGAGTATAATCGTGTAAGGATTTATTTTAATACAAAGAAACAAAATATATTACTAGTGGTTAAATGTCCAAAGTTTTTCTTCGACTGAAAATTCGATCATCGTCGAGTAGGTAATGACACCACAGACGTTTAATAATTTTTTCTCTATTTAAAAAGGGAAATGAGACATTTAATGGGGCAAATAATTGTAGATAATATAACAAACTGCGTTGTGACAAAACTCCAATTAAAAATTTTAGTTACTTTTTGAAAAACAAATATGGTAAACAAAAATATTTCCCTTAAAATTCCGAATCGCTTATCTTTGTTAACATTTAAAAGTGGAAAATCGTCATTAAACTCATAAATGGGTACATATACGTGTAAATTTATAGTACTGAGAATGTTGTTCGGCACTAATTAAACTAATTTATTCAAAATTAATTTTAGAAAATGTTAAATAAAAAGATTGCGACTAACGTGTAAAAGGTATAAACGAAGCCGGGCCAAGTACAGCGTCAAGAGCAAACCGTTCAGTCCTCCGTCCGTCCGTTTTGATATAGTTAAACTGAAAACTGGGTCCGCACTTCATTCTAACATTATTCGCAGTGTGAGTAAGTTATCGTTTATACAGTTTATACAAACCGTTCGCAAAGTTGTTTAAAGGGTATTCGTAATATAAAATGGCCGATACAGAAACAGCTCCCGTCGCTTCTACTCCTCCAACTCAGTCACCGACGAAAAAGGAGAAGAAAACTAAAAATCCACGAGCAAAGCCGACACATCCCCCTACATCCGAGATGGTAAACAACGCCATCAAGGGACTAAAAGAAAGGGGTGGCTCCTCGTTGCAAGCTATTAAAAAATATGTAGCGGCCAATTACAAAGTCGATGCAGAAAAAGTTTCGCCCTTTATTAAAAAGTATTTAAAGTCCGCTGTAGTTTCCGGAGCTTTGGTACAAACTAAAGGAAAAGGTGCATCCGGTTCTTTCAAGCTCGCAGCATCAGCAGCCAGTTCTGCAAAACAAGCATCTTCCGATAAGAAGAAAACAGCCTCAGTAAAAGCAAAGAAATCTCCTGTAAAGAAGACGGCGAGTGGCGAGAAACCAAAAGCAGCAGTAAAAAAAACCACCAAAGCGAAAAAGGCTGCAGGAGTAGAAAAAAATCTCCAAAAAAAGTGCTGAAAAGAAAACAGCCAAATCATCTGGTGCTGCTGCTGGTACAGCTGCAGTAGTCAAACCGAAGTCTCCCTCGAAAGCAAAGAAATCCAATAAAGCCGGACCCACAAAGAAGCCGAAGGCACCGAAACCAAAAACTGCCAAATCGCCTGCTGTGTCGAAAGGAAAAAAGGCTGCATCCCCAAAAAAGAAGAAATAAATGCACATTTTTTCCTTTAACGGAAACAGGACTTCGGCATGTTGCCACGCTATATTTTAAAATCGGTTCTTTTCAGAACCACAAAGTATTTTTTAAAAGGAAATTCGTTTTACAAAAAAAAATGAAAAAACCAGGTAATTGCGAATTCTGGGAGGCGTTAAAAATTAATGAATAACTTGGTTCTCCTCCCAACGAGAAATTTTAAATAGTAATAATTTTAATAATAATATTGGGGGACCAATTTAAACGTACGTGTGATCTAAAAGCAAATTTAAAATTAGGTGTGTTTTACTAAATGAATTATGGAACGTCGATAATATGTTTAAGTAAATTTTCTTTGGGATTGCTCGTCGTACAAATTACAAAAAATGTAATTCGAGCAATCTCAAAGAAAATATACTTTACTTAAAGATGAATCCGCCACAAAACTATAGACTATATTTTTATTATGTTTTAAGATAAAAAAATAAAAGAAAGATGGTCCGTGTTGTAATAGAATTGGTGATAGCGTTATAAAGGAGAGTTATGAACAATGTTCGTAACTGAAAACTATTTATCTATTTATCTTTCGAAAATCCACTCTAAAAAATCTGTATTCAAAGGAATGAATATTACTGACGATTCTTTTTATTAATAGTATTGTGGTCCTAAAAAGGACCGATTTGTTATGATATCAATATCTTTCGATATTTATTTTGTTTTGTTGTCCGTCTTCTTGGGCAATAAAACTGCTTGAATGTTGGGTAAAACACCACCTTGAGCGATAGTTACTCCGGACAGAAGCTTATTTAATTCTTCGTCGTTTCTGATGGCGAGCTGAAGATGCCTGGGTATGATACGTGTCTTTTTATTGTCTCTTGCTGCGTTGCCCGCAAGTTCCAAAACTTCGGCTGCCAAATATTCCATGACGGCGGCTAAATAAACGGGAGCGCCGGCTCCAACTCTTTCGGCATAGTTGCCTTTACGAAGCAAACGGTGAATACGACCAACTGGAAATTGCAGACCTGCACGACTCGATCTGGACTTTGCCTTTCCCTTTACTTTACCGCCTTTGCCGCGACCAGACATTATTATTAAAGTTTAACTGTTTAATATCGTGACTAAAAATCGATGTGAACTCAGTTGCTACACTGTCAGTAATGAAAACCTGATTCTTAAACCTCGTCTATATATAATAATCCGAACGACCAATCACAGCTCTTGATGCCTTAAAATACTAGTGGGCGGGGCATAGTAAGGGAGTTCGGGCTTACATAAAATAACTGTAAATTTTGTCGCTTGCTTCATTCTCGTTTCGAGTCTAGACGTGTAAACGTGTAATTTTAAAATCATGCCACCAAAGACAAGCGGTAAAGCTGCCAAGAAGGCCGGTAAAGCACAAAAAATATATCCAAAGGCGACAAGAAAAAGAAGCGTAGGAGGAAGGAAAGTTACGCAATCTACATCTACAAAGTTTTAAAACAAGTCCATCCGGACACCGGAATCTCCAGTAAGGCCATGTCAATTATGAATTCCTTCGTCAACGATATCTTTGAGCGTTTGCAGCGGAAGCTTCCCGTTTAGCGCACTACAATAAGAGATCTACGATAACTAGTGGGGGAAAACCAAACGGGTCAGGTTTTTTATTACCGGGGGAATTAGCCAAGCACGCAGTCAGTGAAGGAACTAAAGCAGTCCCAAATACACTAGTTCCAAGTAAAGTTTGGGAAAGAGTTAAAAAAAAAAAACAGAACGGTTCTTTCAGAGCCACAATTTTTTTTAAAAAGAAACGGATAAACTTTTTTATTTTTGGGTTTTTTTGATCGAAATTTGTTAAAAAATGAAGGTTAGTTTTTTTAATACTCTTAACACATGTTCATTAAGTGTCATTTTTTATTATTATTTTTTTTTTTAACACTAAATTTTGAACATTCAGCCGTCGAGGGTGTAAAAATTGAGTTTTTACGAAAACTTTTATATAAAGGGGTTTAAAGGAAAATTTTTTATATGAAAGAAAAAGAGGTTCTTCAAATTGTTAAAACGGATGTGATTAAAGAAATGGTTTCGATTCTTTTTTTTATTTGTGTGACGTACTCGTCGACGCTTCATTAAGTTATTTAATTAATATTGATTGGCGAAAATAAGCTGTGGGCGAAAAAATTTTGTATAAAGCAACATACCCTTTTTTTAATGACGTCATTTTTTTTTATTTTTTTTAGTAAAAATCGAAAAAGCACGTTTTTTTTTTCTTCTTTTTCCCCTTTTTCTTCTTCTTCCCTTCTTCTTCTTCTCCCCCTTGATGAGGTAACTGGGGAATTTTAATTTTTAAAACCAAATGATGGAGGCAGTTCTTTTCCCCTTTTTTTTAAATTTCCGGGCTAGGCTGAAATTAAAGGGGGAAAAACAAAAGGCTATTTTGGTGTAAAGGATTTTTAAAAAAAAAAAACTAATATAAAAAAAATTTCATTTTTTAAAAAGGTGGGTTAATTTTGGTTGGGGTTTTTCCCCATACATTGGTTTTTAAAATTTTTTATTGCTTTTTTCGAAAAGGGATTTTGTTTTTTCCCCTTTCAAAAAAGTGGTGTTTATTTAATTTTTATTTTGGGTTTTTGTCGGTTCCCCTTGGGAAAAGGTTTGATTCTGGTTAACGTTTTTTGGGTTTGGGGGGGTTTTGATTAGTCGGGGGTTTTTTTTGGGTTTAGTTGGGGGGAGGGTGGTTTTGGTTAGTTGTTTCAGTTGTGGTTATTGTGGTCAGTTTTTTATTTTGGGTGGGGCAGTTGTGGTTGTTTGGTTAGTTGTTTCAGTTGTGGTTAGTTGGGGTTTGGGTTTTGGGCCCCCTTTTTGTGATTAAAAATTTTGTTAGTTTTCCCGGGGAAAAAAACTAATTTTTTTGGGTTTTAAAAAACATTAACCAAAACCCCAAATTTGGGTTTAAAAAAAAAATTACTGAATTATTGAAAAAAAAGGGTTTTTTTCGTTTTAAAAATTAAAATTGGTATTTTAAAAAAGGGAAAAAAAATCGGGGAAAGTTGGGGGGTGGAAATAATGGCTTTTTTTTAAAAAAAAAACAACCCAACGAGAAAAATAAAAACGTTTTGTTTCGCCTTTGGTAGAAGTTTTAAAAAACATAAAAAAATGCAGAAGGCGAACGAGAAAACGGAACCCCTTTTTGGTTTCCCCCGGTAAAGTAATAATAGCTTAAAAAGAAAAAAAAGGAAACGAAAAAAACCCCAAAACTTTTTCACGTTCGTTTTAAAAGAAGTAATTTTAAAACTGTTACTTTGAAAATTAAAGGATGAACAGAAACATAGCTTTTTGCCTACTTTCCTTTGTGAAAAAAATTTTAAAAATTTTTTTTTTAAAGGGGAAAAAAAAGGGGGGGAAAAAATAAGCTGTTTTTCCTTTCCCCCTTTGGGAAAAAATAATAAAAACCGTCCCTTTAAAAATTTTTTAAAAAGGGGAACGAGAAAACAAAAACCCCCTTTTTTGCGTTTTTGGGGAAATAATAAAACCGTCCTAGACAAAAAAAAGGCAACCCCAGAAAACATAAGCGTTTTCTGCGTTCCCCTTTTTAAAAAAATAATAACCGTACCTGAAAAAAAAAAAAGGCGAACGAGAAAACATAAGCTGATTTCTGCGTTCGCCTTTTTGAAATATTAATAACGGGTTTTTTTAAAAAAAAAAAGGGAACAAAAAAAATGGGGCTTTTTCGCTTTCCCAAAAATTAATAACTGGTTTTTTAAAAAAAAAAGGCGAACGAAAAAACAAAAAGCTGTTTTCTGCGTTTTTGGGGAAATAATTCCCGTACCTGAAAAAATTTAAAAAAAGGGGCCCAACGAGAAAACATAAGCTTTTTTCTGCGTTGCCTTTTAAAAATAAAAAAACCTTCCCCCCAAAAAAAAAAGGCGAACGGGAAAAACCCCAAAACTGTTTTCTGCTTTTTGCCTTTTAAAAAGTAATAATAACCGTACCTAGAAAAAAAAAAGGGGGAAACGAAAAAACATAAGCTGTTTTCTGCCCCGCCAAGAAGTAAAAAAACCCCACCCAGAAAAAAAAAGGCGAAGGGGGAAAACATGTTTTTTTTTGCGTTCGCCTTTTGAAGGGGTTTAAAAACCGTACTTTGACAAATAAAAAAGGCGAACGAAAACATAAGTTTTCTGTCTGCTTTCCCCCTTTTTTTTTAAAATAAAAAAACCCTACCTAGAGAAAAAAAAAAAGGGGAAAAGAAAACATAGGCTGTTTTCTGCGTTCCCCTTTTTGAAGTAATAATAACCTTTTTTGACAAAAAAAAAAGGGGAACGAGAAAACATAAGCTGTTTTCTACTTTTCCCCCTTTTTTAAATAAAAAATTTTTTTACTTGAACAAATAAAAGGGGGAACGTGAAAAAAAATTTTTTTTTCGTTCACTTTTGGGGCTACTGCTTGCTATTTGCAGCACCCCTTACCCTAAAGTGGGGGCTCTTCCCCGACAAGACAAACCCCAAAAAAAAAATTTTAGTCTCAACAACCCCCAGCGTGGAAACTGCTCTACCGGGGAAAACACCTGCCAGGTACGTAAGTCGTCTACAGACAATTCCGGGGGTTCCCCAAAATCGAAACAAATTTTGAAAAAGATCGACCCCCAAAGGGGGTTTTGGCCCCCACGTGGCGGGATCGACCCCCCCGGGCCGAGATAACCCCACGCGGCGGGGGGGGGCCCCGTGCGAGATCGGCGCGAGCGCCGCCCCAAAAATAAAGTCACTTTTTTAAAAACCTTTCGACTCTCGGAACTCCGGAAAATATCGTTCCCCCTTTTTGGGCTGGGGATACGGCCTTAGAGGCGTTCAGGAAAAAACCCCAAACGGAGGGGAAAGCTTCGCACCAGGCCCCCCGCTCGACTGTGCTGAACCAAATGTCCGAACCTGCGGTTCCTCTTTTCTGGGGGGGGATTACTATCCCAACGACAGTCATCAGTGGGAAAAAAACTAACCTGTCTCACGACGGTCAAAACCCAGCTTTTTTCCCCCTAATTAACGGGTGAACAATCCAGGCGCTTGGCGAATTCTGTTCGCAATGATAGGAAGAGCCAAATGAAGGATCAAAAAGCGACGTCGCTATGAACGCTTGGCCGCCACAAAGCCAGTTATCCCTGGGGCTTTTCTAACCCTCTTCCCGAAAACTCTTCAAGCCAAAAGGATGGGGTAGGCCGTGTTTTCCCCCAGTCCTATGCGTACTGAACATCGGGATCAAGCCTTTTTTTTCCTTTTTTGCTCTACGCGGGTTTCTGTCCTCGAAAAAGGGGGGGCCTTAGGACACCTGCGTTATTCTTTGACAATGTTCCGCCCCAGAAAAACCCCCCGCCTGGCGGTGTCCTCGAATCAGATCACACGGGAGCATAAAACGACAAACGGAAAACCCTACTAAAACCCCCCAACGACGCAAAACGGCGCGAACCGCCCGGTCATCAACGCAGGCACGGCTCCCGAATGCCCTCTACGTGCTTGGTTCGAGAATCCGTGACAGCCCCCGCCTCGTGAGCGAACGGCCCCGCGTTCTGCCTAACCGAGTAAGTAAAGAAACTTTTTAAAGGGAAAATTTTACCGGCGATGTTGCCATCTCCCCCCTTTTTTTCCCCCAACCAAACCTTTTTTTTTGGCCCCCGCCCAAAAAGGGGTTTTCCAAGGGGCAAAGGGGTTTTAAAGGTTTTTAACCCCGGGCTTCTTTTTCCCCGGGGTAATTTTTCCAAAAAGGGGCCCGGGGTTTCCCCCCCCCGTTTGGGTTTTACAGTTTTTTAGGGGGGGGTAGGGGAAAGCCGGGGAATTTCCCCGGGTTTAAAAAATTTTTATCCGGCCCCAAAATTAAAAAAGAAAAGGCATTTTTTGTTTAAAACCTTTTTAAAAGAAGGTTAAAAAGGGTTAAAATAAAAAAAAAATTTTTCCCCCTTGGGGGGTTGGGAAATTTCCCCTTTAACCCCTTTGGGGCCCCCCTTCCCCCGGCACTGGGCGGGGAAATTTCCCCCCTTGGGGTTTAGCAAAACCCTTTTAAGGGGGGCCAAAAACCCCCAAAACTTTTTTTTTAATTTAAGGGCCCCGTCGGACCCCCCGGGGGCCATTTAAAACCGGGGTTTTGGGGGGGCAAACCCCTTTTTAAATTTTGCGACCGAAAGGGGGAAAAAGGGCCAAACCCGGAAAGGGGTTCCCCCCGGGGAAAACCTTCCCCGGGGGGGGGAAAAACCCCCCGCAAAGCGGGGTTCCCCCCAAAGGGGGCCAAAAGGTTTTGGGGCCGAGCCGGGAAAACCAGCGAAACCCCAAAAACCCCGCCCAGGGCCCCCCGGCCTTTTGGGTTTAAACCCGGAAAACCCGGGCCCCTTTCCCCCCCAAAAACCCGGGGCCAACCGGGGCCCCCGGTTTCCCCCCCCCCGGGGGCCCCAAAAACCCCCTTAAAACCCGAAGTTACGGATCCAATTTGCCGACTTCCCTTACCTACATTATTCTATCGACTAAAAACTCTTCACCTTGGAGACCTGCTGCGGATATGGTACGTTTTTTGGGGCACCCTCCACGTGGCCCTCCCCCCTTTTCAAGGCCCCGGGGGGAAAATCCGGACACCGCGGCAACTGCGGTGCTCTTCGCGTTCCAAACCATATCCCCCCGCTAGAGGATTCCATGGAACTCGAACGCTCATGCAAAAAAGAAAACTTTTCCCCCGGGTCCCCCCCGGCGGCGTCTCCGGGCCCTTTTTTGGGGTTCCCCCCCACGAACTCTTTTCGGGGGCCCGACTTTTTGACGGTTCCGCTGCCGGGTTTCCCCGGGAAAAGGAACCGGTTCCCTTTCGCCCAATGGGTGTGTACAAAAAAATTTTCGAATTCGAATTAATTCTCGTTTTGTTAAATAAATCACACCACATCAACATCGGTTTTCCCCCCTAGGGCTTAGGATCGACTGACCCCGTGTGCAACGGCTGTTCACACGAAACCCTTCCCCCTCAGTCCCCCGGGCCCCGCTGGGTTTTTTCTACTACCACCAAGATCTGCACCGACGGGGGCCCCCAGACGGCCTCAGGGGGGGCCCCTTCTGCGCTCACCGCCGCGACCCTCCTCCGTCAGGGCTTCATGACCCGCACGCGATCGCACTGCCGCTGACGGTCAGTATAAGCACGACGCTTCAGCGCCATCCTTTTTTCGGGGAAAAGTAACTTCGGGGGTTGATTTTTCCCCCCCCCTTGGCAGAAAAAAAACTTCCATGGCCACTGTCCTGCTGTCTTAAGTTACCAACGCCTTTCATGGCCCCCCATAACCCCCCCTTTTTTACCTTTAACTCGACGTTTGGTTCATCCCACAGCGCCAGTTCTGCTTCCAAAAAAATGGCCCGGGCCCCCCGATCCGTGTCTCGCGGCTTCAAAGTTCAACAACCCCGGAATCTCACCCATTTAAAGTTTGAGAATGGGTTTGGGGGGTCTTTGGGGGCCCCAATGCCTCTAATCATTCGCTTTACCGGATGAGACTCTTACGCAATGACCCCCCAGCCCCCCGGGGGAATTTTTCCCCGGAGGGACAGCTACTAGATGGTTCGATTAGTCTTTCGCCCCTACCCAGTTCCGACGATCGTTTTGCACGTCAAAATCGCTACGGACCTCCAGGGGGGTTTTTCCCCCTGATTTCCCCCCCCAAAAAGGGGCATAGTTCACCATCTTTGGGGGTCCCAGCGTGTACGCTCTTGGTGCCCCCTCTTCTCGATAAAATGAGCCCCCGGGGAAAATGCGGGGGGCCCTTTTTTTAAAAGGGGAAAAACCGCCCGTCCTCCCTGAGTCCGGGGGGCCCCCCCTTTTCATTACGCCTTTAGGTTTAGTGATTCCCAATGACTCGCGTACATCAGACTCCGGTCCTTTTTAAGACGGGTCCGAAAGTATCAAACCCTTAGCGTCGCAGATCGGTAAAAGGTCTGTTCGAGAACTTCGCCGCCAACAGTCCCGGGAGGTCAGAACCGGCCCCAGGTCCGATCGCCGACACATCTGGCCCCCCTTTGCGGGGGGCCCCGGGCCTCCGGGGCGGCCTTAAACCTTTCGTATACCGTGGGGGCGGTCAGCCGGGCCCGGGGCCCCCGGACGCGACGGCAAGCCGTGCCCCCGGGCTCCCCACCCCGTCCCCCGGGGCCCCAACGGATCGCGCCCCCCCTAGGGGGAAAAAAGTGCACGCGTTCGCTATCGGATCGAAAAACGGAAGGCGCGGAAAACGGGGTCTTCCGTCACGACCGTCTCACGCCGACGGCGAGCGCGAAAATTTTCCCTTCGACCTTTGGGGTTTCTCAGGTTTACCCCTAAAACGGTTTCACGTACTCTTGAACTCTCTCTTCAAAGTGCTTTTAAACTTTCCCTCACGGTACTTGTTCGCTATCGGTCTCGTGGTCATATTTAGCCTTAGATGGGTTTCCCCCCCTTGGGGCTGCACTCTCAAGCAACCCGACTCTGAGGAAAATCCCCCCGCGATCAGCAGCGGTCCCCACGGGGCCCGGCACCCTCTTGGGCTGTTGGCCCCGTTAAAAAAAGGGGCTTGGACGCGCCGCGACCCCGGGTAATGGACCCTCCCTAACACCACATTTCCCGGCCCCCGGTATCGGGCCGCGGGATTCGGTGCTGGGTTTTTCCCCCGTTCGCTCGCAGCTACTGGGGGAACCCCAGTTAGTTTTTTTTCCCCTCGCTTGGTAATATGCTTAAATTCAGCGGGTAGTCTCACCTGCTCTGGGGTTGATAAATCGAAATTATTTCAACAGCGTATAATAAGCGTGAGAAAGCGCGGGGTTTCGAGCGATCAGACGTCTATTTTCCGTTTTCATTCAAAAAATGGAGGGGCGATCGCTAGGGGGAAAGACGACAAAAAACCCAAAAGCGACGAGACGACGACGACCGTGTCGGTCTGTCCATCTGACTCGCTCGTTTGTTTGTTTGTCGACGAACGCGACGGGGACGCTTGCTGTCCCCCGGGTAATTTACGAAAAATTCGTAAGTTATCCGGCCGCTCTAAATTTTTAAGATGTCGCGTCGTATCGTGGTCGTCGTTCGTGTCTATCTCGAAAGATGACGACGACGACCCGTTCGGGAAAGACGCGTATAACACCCCAAATCGCTCTGACGTTCGAAAACCGGCAGTCTTTTAAATGGAAAGCCCCTCAGCCAGGAGTGGTCCGGGAACAAATCCGAGGACCGTGTGCGTTCGAAATGTCGATGTTCATGTGTCCTGCAGTTCACAAGTTGACGCGCAATTAGCTGCGTTCTTCATCGACCCACGGGGAAAATGATCCACCGTTTAGGGTAATCATTTTTATTTTTTTGTTAAACGCGCCTCGAAAGGCTAACGTTAACAATACGAAGGTGTATAATTTTTTTAAAAGCGCCATGTTCCGTACATAACCAGCGAACAAAATAACGACCTTCGTTTTTAAACGGTAGGTGAAAAATCGTTCGACTGGGCCCGGGTTTTAAAAAACGCCTTTTTTTGGGGTACAAACGGTAATCGTAGAGGACGTTCTTTTTTCGTTTCGTAATAAATTATTATAAAACGTGAACGCCCCGGGCCCCCATACGGCGGGCGTAAAAACTTTTAAAAAAACCATCGAGATTCGAAATAAAAAAATTTGTTCTCTTAGATTCGTGTCTCGTCGCTCACCTTTATTTATTAAAAAATAATAAAAAAAGGGCTACGCGATCAACCCCGGGGGACCCCCCCAATCTTTTTTCCACTTTTTTTCCCTTTTGGGGAAAAAAGAAAGTGGCCGCCCCAAAAACGGAGCACCGCGAATGATGGTTAAAATTTTTTCACGGGACCCATACGAAAACCGTTTTTTTTTTATTGACGACAACGGCGGCTCCGCAATCGATCGGTATTTTTTAAAATTTCGACAGATCGAAGGAAAACCGGCGCCGTGCTTATCTCGAGCGATCGTTTTCGTCATGGGGGGGGACATCGGACACGCGGGGCACAGACGAAACGCAACGACGCGTCGGCGTCTAACCGGCGGTCGACGGCGTTATAGTCGTTGTTTATTTTTTCAATCGCTGTGTTCGCTTTTTTATCATTCCGAGCTCAAAGTGATGCGATCGATGGCCGAACGGCTTAGTTCAAAAAATAAAGTCTAACAGACGTTTTTTTTTTTCCCCCCAATGGAATGGTAAAACACACTGAAAGGGGGGTTTTTTCCCTTTTCCCCCCAGGTTCACCTACGGAAATTTTTGGGTTTTTTTAAAACCCTCTAAATGATCTTTTTTGGGGGTTCCTTTTTCCCCCCAGACACACCCCGACGACCCCAAAACCCCCCCCCGCGAAATCCCCCAAACCCCCTTTTCACTAAATCATTCAAGGGGTATGGCGACGGGCGGGGTGTGTACAAAGGGCGGGGACGTCCCCCAAACGGGGAAGGCTTTGACTCCCCCCCCCCAAAATTCCTCGTTGGGGGGGGAAACAATTGCAAGCCCCCCCCCCTAGCACGAAGGAGGTTCGGCGGGTTCCCGGGGGGCCACTCGGCCGGGGAGGACACGCTGATTCCTTAAATTGCCCCCTGCGGCCCAGAACATCTAAGGGCATCACAGACCTTTTTTGCTCAATCTCGTGCGGCTAGAAGCCGCCCCCCCCTCTAAGAAGAATTGTTTGTACGCCGACAGTAAAAACCGCGCGCAAAAAAGGGGGAAACCCCCAACCCGGGGGGGCCCCTTTTAGGATAAAAAAAATACGCCTTTTGAGGCTAGAGTCTCGTTCTTATAAAAATTTTAACCAGACAAATCGCTCCACCAACTGGAACGGCCATGCACCACCCCCCACCGAATCGAAAGAGCTCTCAATCTGTCAATCCTTCCGGCCCCCGGGCCGGGGGGGGTTTTCCCCCTTTTTGGGGAGCAAATTAAGCCGCAGGCTCCACTCCTGGGTGCCCTTCCAAAAATTTTCCCTTTTTTAAAGTTTCAGTTTTAAAAACCCCCAACCCCCGGGAAACCCCAAAAATTTTTTGGGGTTTTCCCGGGGGAAGCTGCCTCAGTCATCGGAGGAACGTCGACGGATCGCTAGCTGACATCGTTTATGGGTTAGAACTAGGGGGGTTTATCTGACCCCCTTTTGAACCTCTAACTTTCGTTCTTGATCAATGAAAGCTTTTTTGGAAATGCTTTCGCTTCTGTCCGTCCCCCCGACCCCCCAAAATTTCACCTCTAACGTCGCAATACGAATCCCCCCCCCGTTTCCCATTTAAACATTACCTGGGGGTTTCCCCAAAACCAACAAAATAAAACCCGGGGGCCCATTCCCATTTTTCCCCTGCACAAAAGTATTCAGGCAAATTTTAGCCTGCTTTAAGCACTCAAATTTTTTTTCAAAGAAAAAAGTGCCACCCACCTTAAACACTCAGAAAAAAAGCACCGCGGCAGGATTGGTTGGGCCGCCCCCCAGGGCCCCCCACCGGGAGGACGTCCCGCGACTCGCCAGTTAACACCGCGAACGATGAACCCGGCGCGAGACAAAAATTGACTCCCGGTTTTTTAAACCCCCAACAACTTTAATATACGCTATTGGAGCTGGAATTACCGCGGCTGCTGGCACCAGACTTGCCCCCCCAAATTTACCCCCTTTCAAAAGGGGGTTTAGAGTGTACTCATTCCGATTACGGGGCCTCGGATGAGCCCCCTATCGTTTTTTTTCGTCCTACCCCCCCTCCCGGGGGGGTGGGTAATTTGCGCCCCGCTGCCTTCCTTGGATGTGGGCCGTTTCTCAGGCTCCCTCCCCCGGGGCAAACCCCCCGATTCCCCGTTCCCCTTAAAACCCCCGGTAGGCGCAGAACCTACCATCGACAGTTGAAAGGCAGACATTTGAAAGATGCGTCCCCGGGGAGACCGTGCGATCAGCGTAAAGTTATTCAGAGTCCAAAAGGGTTTGGGCGATGACGACGCGAGCCCCCACCGTTGGTTTTGATCTAATAAAAGCCTCCTTCCGTCTCCGGGCGGACTCTATTTTGCATGTATTAGCTCTAAAATTTTCCACAGTTACCCCAAATAATTGGGGGGACGTCAAAGGGAAACCCTAACTGATTTAAGGGGCCCTTTTCCCGGGTTTTTTACCTTTTTGGCTTTTACTGAGACTGCATGGGTTAATCTTTGAGACAAGCATATGACTACTGGCAGGATCAACCGGGGGGCTGTTCTTCTTGTCGAAAAATACGCGACGACGACGTGACGTGACGTGACGAGGGGAACAAGGTCATGCATATTTTTTTAAAAAAGACAGTCCCCGGGAAAAAAAAATTATTTACTTTTATATCAGAAACAGACTACAAACTGGGGGGTTTAAGTGCGTGATATGTGCGTAAAGATTGCGGTAAAACCGATCAAAACGCCACGCTCAAAGGGGGGAAATCTTTGGGGGGCCCCCCGTCTGTCTGTACAAAACATAATAAAAAAAGAAACCCGATTTTTTTTATAAATTTATTTATTTAAACACGAACTGCGTCGTCTAAAGTATACCCGGCGACTCGTAGGCGACCGTCGTCGTTTATTTTTTTTAAAATTCATAAAGTCGACGGTACACCCACATAAAACGCCGAACGATGCAAAATTTTTTAAAATTCTCTCGACCCTTCGCTAGATTGAAAGCGAACGGGATTCTCGAAAGATCGTTTCTTTATAAATTTTCCCTCGGAATTAACAAGAGAGTTATCGAAAAGGGTTTAAAAAATATTTTTGTAAATATGAAATTTTTTTGGGTTTAACTGCATATGAACCGTGATACGTTAAAACCCCCCGAATCCGCAGTTTTGCTGGGGAAATGTCCGTCGTACGATGCTGAGCGATCATCTATTTCCTATCCAACGTTCATATTATATTTTTTTTGATCGTTGTTTTAAAAAGAAAAAAAAAAACCCCCCAAAACCGCGACAGGCATCTACTTCTAAATGGGAAAACCCCCTTTCGGCAGACTCGATTTGCTCGGCCGCCGACGTCCCCTCCTCATATAACTCCCCCCGGTCGATGTTGACGTTTCGATGTACCCCCCTAAATCGCAACCGTAAAAATGTAGGATAACAGATGTCAAATTTAAAAAATTTTTCCCCTTCGAACGGCCAAACGGCGTTTGGCAAATTGCGTAGGCATTTTTTGTGTTTATTTATTTTTTTAAAAAAAAATTTTTGGGGGAAACGTAAAAAAAAGTAATAATAACTGGTATACGCAGGGGGGGGAAAAAAAAATTCAAGTGACCAAAAAAAAAAAGTAATAGAAAGGGGGAAAAACAGGAAGGTGATCTTTAAAAAAAAAATGAATAAAAAATGTAATAGTAAGTGAATCGACCGAAAAAAAAAAAAGTAACCCCGGATTAGAATGAAAAAAAAAAAAAATAAGAGGAGCTGCCGGAGTACACAGCCGAACGTAAAAGTAATAGTAGCTGTATTTTTTTGGAAGCAAAAAAGAAACAAAGAAAAGGGGCATCAAATTTTAAAAACCCCCCAAAAAAAATCTAATAATAAAAGAAAAGGGTGACTGGCAAATGCAAAAAATTTAGGATGGGGTTGGGGGGGTTTGATAAAAATTGAATGAAACAAAAGGGGAATCATAAAAAAAAAGAAAAGTAATTCGAGGGGCAAAAAAATTTAGATATAACACAGGTACAAGCAAAAAAAAAAAAAAGTAATGGTAGCTGACGGAGTCGAATAAAAGTAATGGTAACTGGCAAATGCACGATCAGTACGAAAATTTAAGGCGATCGGAAAAGTGGTTAGCGAACTGACCGAAATTAAAAAAAAAAAAAAAAATTTCCCCAAAAAAAAAATAACCGGGTAAAAAAAAAAAGTAATAGTAGCTGAATATTGCGCGACGCGACGAAAGAAAGGCATCAATCAAACAAAAAAAAAAATTAAAAAAATAAAAGTAATGGTTTTTTGGCAAATGCACAATCAGTACGAAAAATTTTAGGGTCCCCCAAAAAAAAAGTTAAATTAACTGGGAAAAAGTAGAAAAAGTTGTCATTAATAACAAAAAAATTTTTTGGGGGACAGACAAAAAAAAAAATGTACAATTTACAAAAAGGAAAAAAAGTAATGGTTGCTGACCGGTAGACGCCGAAAGAAAAAATAAAAAAAGTAGCTGAATTTTCGCGACGCGACGAGAAGATAAAAGTAATGGTAACTGGCAAATACACAATCAGTACGAGTTTTTTAGGGTGATCAGAAAAAAGTTGGGGGAACGGAAAAAAAGTAGAAAAAAAGTTAATCAGTTTTTGGACAGACAAAAAAAATTTACAGGTACGAGCAAGGCAAAAAGTAATGGTAGCTGACCGAGGGGAGGGAAAAAAAACAAAAGTAATAGTAGCTGAATGTTGCGGGGGGGGAGGGGGAAAAAGGGAAAACCAAAAAAAAACATGTCGAAAATAAAACGACGGATGACGATTGGAAGAATGGTCGTAAAAAAGGAAAAAAGAAGTAATAGTAACCGAAATCAAAAAAAAGTAAGATTTTCGATTGATAAAAAAGTATAAGGCAAAAAAGGCAACGGCGCGGTTTTCCCCAAAGGGGGTTTCACCCATCCAAGTACTAACCGCGCCCGACGTTGCTTAACTTCGGTGATCGGACGAAAACCCCCCCGGGGCCCCTTTTAACGTGGTATGGCCGTTGCCATCAATTTTTAAAAGTCAATTTCGTCGGCGATAAAGGGGCTTTTTTTGCAAATTTTTACCTTTGGCTCCTCCTTTCGAAGGTGGAAGGAAAAAACACGTGCACAAAAATCGATTTTGATTCTGAATTGTATGGATTTTAAATATATGTAGTACAGAATGAGGATGGCATTTTTTTTAAATTTTAAAATTTTAAAAAAAAAAAAAAAAAATTTAGTCGAATCTTAAAGGATTGATTTTTTTTAAAAATGTTTTTGTGGCCCAAAAAAAGGGCCGATTGGGAGTGTTTCTCGAATTGGGCAAGTTTAATCTTTTTTTTTTATTGTCGGGTTTTTTTTGGGGGAATACGGCGAATATTAGGTGGGAAAACCCCCCAAAAGATGGAAACCCCCCTGAGAGAAGTTTATTTAATTCTTCGTCGTTTCTTATAGCGAGCTGAAGGTGCCTTGGAATTATCCGTGTTTTCATTATCTCTCGCAGCATTGCCGGCTTTTTCCCCAAAACTTCAGCAGCTAGTTTTTCCCCCATAACTGCAGCCAAAAAAGGGCCCCCCGCCCCCCTTTTTCGGCATAGTTGCCTTTGCAAAAAAAACGGGAATCGGCCTACTGGAAATTTAAAACCCCGGTTTTGATCAGAGACTTTTTTTTTCCCCCTTAACCTTTCCTCCTTTACCGCGACCGGACATTTTGAATGTTTGTTTATTTTTTTTAAAATTTAAAAAAATTGTCTGCACACAGCAAAAAAACGGTCAGAACTGAAAACAACTTTTCCCCATCGTATTATAAATCCCGCCGTGGCGACCAACCCCAAAAAACCCCTCGACGTTCTAAAGACAAGTGGGCGGGGCAAAAAAAAAGGGGAGTTCTAGCTAACAAAAAAGGCCAAAAAATCGTAGGTCGTTTCATTATCGTTTTGATTCTTTAGGCGTTGAAACGTGTTTGGGGGGGAAACCCCCATGCCACCGAAGCCCCGGGTAAACCCCCCCAAAAAAAGGGAAAAAAGCAAAAAAAAAATTTTTTCCCCAAAGAGAAAAAAAAAAAAAGGGGGGAAAGGGGGAAAGGGAAATTTTTTCCCCCAATTACATCTCAAAGTTCTAAAGCAGGCCCCCCCCCGATACCGGAATTTCAAAAAAGCTATGTCAATTATGAATTCCCCCAAAAAACGATATCTTCAGGCTATTGCTGCCGAAGCTTCTCGTCTTGCACACTATAACAAGACCCCCACCATCACAAGTAGAAATTAAAAACTGCCGTGAGACTTTTATTACCCGGGGGGGTTTGTTTAAGACGCAGTCAAAAAAGGGGAACCAAGGCCGTCACCAAATATACCAGTTCAAGTAAAATAGACAGGAGAAGAATATAATAAAACAAAAAAAAAAAAACGGTTCTTTTAAACCCCCCAAAAAAATTTTTAAAAGAAAAAATTTGTTTTTTTTTTTTTGTAATTTATATTGATTTATGTTTAAAAAATTAATTAGTTTATCCTTTTATTATTTTTTTTTTTTTTTAAATTTTTTAAAAAAAAAAAATTTTTATTTTATTATAATTTTTTTAAATTAAATTAAAAAAAAAATTATATATTATAAAATTTTTTTTCCTTGTTTTTTTTTTCCCCCCTTTTTTTTAAAATTTTGGGGAATTTTTAAAAATTTTTAACCCGGAATTTGGGGGGAAAAAAAATAATTGTTTTTTAAAAAAAAAAAAACAGACAGACTTTTCCCCGTTTTTTGAGACATCAGTTATTATTGGGGAAATTTTAAAAAAATTTTTTTTTGTGGTTTAATGAAAAAAAATTTTTTTAAAAAAGGAAAACCCGGGTTTTTTTTGGCAAATTATAATATAAATTACTGGTAATGGAAACTCAGATTTTAAAAATTTTTTAAAAAAAAAAAAATTTGGGTTTTAAAAGAAAAAACCGTTATTTTTTTTAAATTTTTGGGTTTTTGTATTTTCCGGGGGTGATAATGGTGAAAAATTATGCTCGTTCCCTCGCCCCCCTTTTTGGCCAAAAAAATTTTCTTTGGGCATAATAGTGCCCCGTTTTGCAGGGAATGGCGAAAAGGGTTGGTGTCAAAAAAAAGACCACCAAGTACGCTTGTTTGCTTCTTGAAGAGCCTTACGGCAGAACTCTGAAAACGGAGATCGGTCTTAAAATCTTGAGCGATTTCTCGTACCAGTCTCGGGAAAAGGGGAGTTTTCTGATAAGTAACCCCGGTATTTTTTTTATAACGACGAATTTCACGAAGGGCAACAGTTCCAGGACGATAACAAAAAGGGTTTCTTTACTCCCCCAAATGGGGGTGCGCTTTTTCTGGCAGCTTTCGTAGCCAATTGTTTCCTTGGAGCTTTGCCACCGGTAGATTTACGAGCTGTTTCTTTTTTGACCCCCTTTTTTAAAGGGAAAAAAAAAACACGTAAGGGGAAAAATACGACTGTTCGACGGGTTATACGAATAACCGAGATAAAAATTTTCGATGTGGTTTTTGTGTCGTTCTGCGGCTCCGTCATTGGTCAAACCAATTTAAAGGGGGGGCTTAAAAATCTAAAAAAAATCGATGCAAAATGTTGGACAGCAGCATTTTAATTGTTCACGGACTCGTGGTAGTTTCACGTTAGTTTGTCAAAAGTTTAAAATGACCGGTAGGGGGAAAAAGGGGGAAAAGGTTTGGGGGGGGGGAGCCAAACGTCATCGTAAGGTTCTTCGTGAAAATTTCCCGGGTATTACCAAGCCTGCTATCAGAAGTTTGGGGCCCCCCAAAAAGGGGGTGTCAAGCGTATTTCTGGTTTAATTTATGAAGAGACACGTGGTTTTTTAAAAAAATATTTTGGAAAATTTATAAGAGATCCCGGGTTTCTTCCCCGGGAAAATCCCAAAAAAGGGAAAACCGTCAAAACCCCGGACTTTTTTTTTTCTTGAAACGTAAAAGGGCGTACTTTAAAACGGTTTTGGTGGTTAAACAGATTCACCGTTCGCTCTTTAACCCCCATTTATAAAGGAAAAAAAAAAAAAAGGTTCTTTTCAGAACCACAAAATTTTTAAAAAAAAAAAATTTTTTACTATTTTTTAGCTGTTTAAAATAAAAAATTTTAACGGCCATTTATTTGTCTATGTATGTTTTATATATGAAATGGAAAAATATATGTATTTTTTATATATATATATATATATATATATATATATATATATATATATATATATATATATATATATATATAAAAAAATTTTTTTATATTTTTACAGGAAAAGTAACAATAAATTATTTAAATTGGTAGTGGGTATTGAATTTTTGCAAAATCACTCCTATCGACTTTATTTTTTAAAAAATTAAAAAATCATTTACTTTTTTTTTAAAAAAAAAATATTTTTTCTTTATATGTTTTTTTTTTTTTTCCATATGTCGACAGTAAGCCTAACATTCGGAATCACAATCCCAAATTTTTTTTAAATTTTTTTTTTTAAAAAAGGTATTGCTTTTTGTTCTTGAAAAGGGGGGGAAATTTTTTAAACCTATAGCAAAAATTTTGCAAATTTTTTTTTTAAAATGATAAACAAAAAAGAAATATTCTCGTTTTCTTAAAAGGGTTTTTTAAAAAAGAAAAAAAAAGGGGCAAATTTTAAAAATTTAAAGGGGGTTAAAAATGATTAAAACGTAACGTAAAACAAAGTTAAAAAGGGGAATGAATTTGAAATCTTTGAAATAAATTTTTTTTTAAAAAAAAGTCGTCTAATTAATTACGTTTTGGAAGAGTATAATCGTGTAAGGATTTTTTTTAATACAAAGAAACAAAATATATTACTAGTGGTTAAATTTAAATTTTTTCTTCACTGAAAATTCGATCATCTCAGTAGGTAATGACACCGGGGGACTTTTAAAAAATTTTTCTTTTTTTTAAAAATAAACATTTAATGGGGCAAATAATTGTAGATAATATAACAAACTGCTTGTGACAAAACCCAATTAAAATTTTATTACTTTTTAAAAACAAATTTTGGTAAAAAAAAAATTTTTTCCCCCTTTAAAAATTTCCCGAACGCTTATCTTTTTTAAATTTTTTAAAAAAAGTGGAAAATCAAAAATTAAATTTTTAAAATGGGTACATATACGTGTAAATTTATAGTACTGGGAATGTTGTTCGGCACTAATTAAACTAAAAAAAAAATTTAAAATTTTTTAGAAAATTTTAAAAAAAAAGATTGCAAAACGTTAAAAAGGAAAAAAACGAAGCCGGGCCAAGTACAGCGTAAAAACAAACCGTTCAGTCCTCCGTCCGTCCGTTTTGATATAGTTAAACTGAAAACTGGGTCCGCACTTCATTCTCTTTTTTCCCCCAGGGGGGAGTTTTTTTATCGTTTATACAGTTTTAAAACCGTTCGCAAATTTTTTTTTAAAAAGGGGTTTTTCCCCGTAAAAAAAAATGGCCGATACAGAAACAGCTCCCGTCGCTTCTACCCCCCCAACTCAGTCACCGACGAAAAAGGAAAAAAAACAAAAAATCCACGACAAAGCCGACACATCCCCCTACACCCGAGATAAAAAAACAACGCCATCAAGGGACTAAAAGAAAGGGTGGCCCCTTTTTTTTGCAAGCTTTTAAAAAAATATGTAGCGGCCAATTACAAAGTCGATGCAAAAAAAAGTTTCCCCTTTTTTTAAAAAAGTATTTAAAGTCCGTTTTTGGTTTCCCCGGAGTTTTGGGAAAAAACCAAAAAGGAAAAAAAGGTGCATCCGGTTCTTTAAGCTCGCAGCATCAGCAGCCAGTTCTCCAAAACAAGCATCTTCCGAAAAAAAAACCCCCCCTTCAGTAAAAGCAAAGAAATCCCCCTGAAAAAGAAGACGGCAGGGGGGGGAAAACCCAAAAAAAAACAGTAAAAAAAACCACCAAAGCAAAAAAAGGCTGCAGGGAAAGAAAAAAACCCAAAAAAAAAAGTGAAAAAAAGAAAACAGCCAAATCATCTGGTGCTGCTGGGGACAGCTGCATTTGGTAAAAACCCCCCAAATCCCCCTCAAAAACAAAGAAACCCCAAAAAACCGGACCCACAAAGAAGCCGAAGGCACCAAAAAAAAAAGCCAAATCGCCTGCTTTTCGAAAGGAAAAAAGGCTGCATCCCCAAAAAAAAAAAAATGCACATTTTTCCTTTAACGGAAACAGGACTTCGGCATGTTGCCCACCCTTTTTTTTTTAAAATCGGTTCTTTTCAGAACCCAAAATTTTTTTAAAAAGGGGGAAAATTTTTTTTTTCAAAAAAAAAGAAAAAAACCCCCTAATTCGAATTCTGGGAGGCGTTAAAAATTAATGAATAACTTGGTTCCCCCCCAAAGAGAAATTTTAAAAAGAATAATTTTTTAAAAAAAATATTGGGGGACCAATTTAAACGTAAAGTGTGATCTAAAAGCAAATTTAAAATTAGGTGTGTTTTTTTTTAAAAGAATTATGGAACGTCGATAATATGTTTAAGTAAAAATTTTTTTTGGGGTTGCTCGTCTTTTTAAATTTAAAAAAAGTAATTCGAGCAAAACTCAAGAAAATATACTTTACTTAAAGATGAATCCGCCCCCAAAAAAAAAAAGACTAAATTTTTATTATGTTTTAAGATAAAAAAAAAAAAGAAAGATGGTCCCCCTTTAATAGAATTGGTGATAGCGTTATAAAGGGGGGGTTATGAACAATGTTCGTAACTGAAAACTATTTTTCTATTTTTCTTTCGAAAAAAAAACTCTAAAAAAAAACTGTATTCAAAAGGGGAAAAAAAAATTACTTTTACGATTCTTTTTTTTTTAAAAGTATTGTGGTCCTAAAAAGGGGCCGATTTGTTATGATATCAATATCTTTTGATATTTATTTTGTTTGTTGTCCGTCTTCTTGGGCAAAAAAAAATGCTTGAATTTGGGTAAAAAACCACCTTGAGCGTAGTTACTCCCGGGGAAAAAACTTATTTAATTCTTCGTCGTTTCTGATTTGGGGGGCTGAAGATGCCTGGGTATGATACGTGTCTTTTTATTTTCTTTGCTGCGTTGCCCCCCAAATTCCCCAAAAAAACGGCTGCCAAATATTCCATGACGGCGGGGGAAAAAAACCGCCGGCTCCCCAAAAATTTGGCATAATTGCCTTTACGAAGCAAACGGTGAATACGACCAACTGGGGGAATTCAGACCTGCACGACTCGATCTGGACTTTGCCTTTCCCTTTGCTTTTTCCCCCTTTTTTGCGACCGGCCCCTTTTTTATTAAAGTTTAACTGTTTAATATCGTAAAAAAAAAACGATTTAACTCAGTTGCTAAAAATGTCAGTAATGAAAACCTGATTCTTAAACCTCGTCTATATATAATAATCCGAACGAAATCCAGCTCTTGATGCCTTAAAATACTAGTGGGGGGGGGATATAAGGGAGTTCGGGGTTACATAAAAAACAAATTTTTGTTGTTTCCCCTTTTCCGGGGGCCCCAGTCTAGACGTGTAAACGGGGAATTTTTAAAAAACAGCCACCAAAGACAAGCGGTAAAAAACTGCCAAAAAGGGCCGGGGAAAGCACAAAAAAAATTTTCCAAAAAGGGGAAAGAAAAAAAACGTAGGAGGAAGGAAAGTTACGCAATCTACATCTACAAAGTTTTAAAAAAAAGTCCCCCCCGGGCACCGGAATCTCCAGAAAAAGGGCCCTGTAAATTTTGAATTCCTTCGTCAACGATATCTTTGAGCGTATTGCAGCGGAAGCTTCCCGTTTAGCGCATTTAAAAAGATCTACGATAACTGGGGGGGGAAAAACCAAAAAAGGCCTTTAGGTTTTTTTTACCGGGGAATTAGCCAAGCACGCAGTCAGTGAAGGAACTAAAGCAGTCCCCCAAAAACCCCCCAGTTCCAAAATAAATTTTGGGGGGAAAAAGTTAAAAAACAAAAAAAAAAACGGTTCTTTTCAGAGCCACAAGTTTTTTGAAAAGAAACGGATAAACATTTTATTTTTTGGGTTTTTTTTATCGAAATTTGTTAAAAAAAAGGTTAGATTTTTGTACTTAAAACATGTTCATTAAGTGTTTATTTTTTTATTATTATTTTTTTTTTTTAAAACTAAATTATTGAACATTCAGCCGTCGATTTTGAAAAAAAGTGAGTTTTACGAAAACTTTTTAAAAGGGGGTTAAAAAGGGAATTTTTATATGAAAGAAAAAAGGTTCTTCAAATTGTTAAAACGGAGGGATTAAAGAAATGGTTTCGATTGCAGTTTTGTATTTGTGTGACGTACTCGTCGACGCTTCTTTCCCCGTTATTTAATTAATATTGATTGGCGAAAATAAGCTGTGGGCGCAACATTTTGTATAAAGCAAAATATACCCATTTGTAATAAAAGTCATTTTTTTTTATTTGTGTTTAGTATAAAAAAAAAACACGTTTTTTTTTTTTTTTTCTTCTTCTTCTTCTTTTTTCCCCCACCTTGATGAGGTAACTACAAATGGGTAAAATTTTTTTAAATTTAAACCAATGATGGGGGGAGTTCGTTCCTTTTAAAATTGCCGGGGGTAGGCTAAAATTTAAAAAGGGGGAAAAACGAGGCTATGTTGGTGTAAAAAAACTTTGGAAAAAACAAACTAATATTTTAAAAAAAATTTTTTTTTGTCCTTTGGGTTAATTGTGGTTAGTTGTACGATACATTAGGTTGTTAATTGTTTTTTGCATTTATCGAAAATGTGATTTTGTTTTTCCAAAATTTTTTAAAAAGTAGTCGTTTATGTTTAATTTTTTTTATTTTAAAGTTTTAGTATCGGTTACTAATGGACGACAATAGTTTGATTCTGGTTAACCCTTTGTTGGTTGGTTAGTTTTGATTAGTCGTGGTTAGTTGTGGTTAGTTGTGGTCAAAAAGTGGTCAGTTTTGGTTAGTTGTGGTCAGTTGTGGTTAGTTGTGGTCAGTTTTGGTTAGTTGTGGTCAGTTGTGGTTAGTTGTGGTTAGTTGTGGTCAAAAAGGGGGGTTGGTTTTTTGGGTTTGTCTTGGCCAGTGTTGTGATTAGATTTGTTGGGTTTTTTTGAAATAAATAGTTATTTTTTTGGGTTTTTTTCCCCCCCCTTTAAACCCCCAATTTTTAAAAAATAAATTACCAAATTATTGAAAAAAAAGGTTTTTTTTTTTAGAAAAAAAAATTGGTATATTAAAGGAAAAAAAAAAAGGGAAAGTTCGACTTTGGTAAAGTAATAATGGCTGTACTTTAACAAATAAAACAGGCGAACGAGCAACTATAAACAGTTTTCGAGTTCGCCCTTTTTGGGGAAGTATTAATAACTGCACTTAAACAAATGCAGAGGCGAACGGGGAAAAAAAAAGCTGTTTTTTTGGTTTCGCTCTTGGTAAAATAATAATAGCTGTCTTAAAAAAAAAAAAGGAAACGAGAAAACATAAGCTGTTTTCTACGTTCGCCTTTGATAAAATAATATTATCTGTACTTTGACAAATTAAAAGGGTGAACGAGGAAACATACGCTGTTCCTACGTTTGCCTTTGGTAGAAGAATTATCAATTGTATTTTTTTAAAAAAAGGAAAAGGCGAGGGGGGAAAAAATAAAAAAGTTTTCTGCGTTCGCCTTTAAAAGTAATAATAACCTTTCCTAGACAAATAAAAAAGGCGAACGAAGGGGAAAAAAAAAGCTGTTTTCTGCGTTCGCCTTTTGGGAAAAAAAAAAATAACCGTACCTAGACAAATAAAAAAGGGGGAAAAGAGAAAACAAAGCTGTTTTCTGCGTTCGCCTTTATTAAAAAAAAAAAATAACCGGATTTTAAAAAAAAAAAAGGCGAACGAGAAAACATAAGCTGTTTTTCGTTCGCCTTTTTTAAAAAAAATTAATAATGGATTTTAACAAATAAAAAAAAGGGGGAAAGGGGAAAAAAAAAGCTGTTTTTTTTCGTTCGCCTTTTAGAAATAATTTTAAAAAAGGATTTTAAAAAAATAAAAAAGGCGAACGAAAACCCCCAAACTGTTTTCTGCGTTCCCTTTTTTTGGGGGTTTTAAAAAAAAAATAACCGTACCCCAAAACAAATAAAAAAAAGGGGGAAAGGGAAAAAATAAGCTGTTTTCTGCGTTCGCCCCTTTTTTAAAAAAAAAAATAACCGTACCTAAAAAAAAAAAAAAGGGGAACGAGAAAAAATAAGCTGTTTTCTGCGTTCGCCTTTTGAAAAAAAAAAAAAGGGATTTAAAAAAAAAAAAAAGGGGAACGAGAAAACAAAATTTTTTTCCCCCTTTTGCCTTTTTAAGAAATTTTAAAAACCGGGATTTTCAAAAAAAAAAAAGGCGAACGAGAAAACATAAGCTGTTTTCGGGGTTCCCCTTTTTTCAATAAAAAAATTTTAAAAACCGTCCCCCGACAAAAAAAAAAAGGGGAACGAAAAAAAGCCCCGTTTTCTGCGTTCCTTTTTAAAAATAATAATAACCGTACCTAAAAAAAAAAAAAGGGGAAAAGGAAAACATAAGGTTTTTTTCTGCGTTTTGCGGGGAAATAATAAAAACCCCTATTTTTTCAAAAAAAAAAAAACGAACGAGAAAACATAAGCTGTTTTCTCCCTTCGCCTTTTTTAAATAAAAACCCGTATTTTTAAAAAATAAAAAAGGCGAACGGGAAAAATTGTTTCTGCGTTCGCCGAAAATTTTAAAAAACCCCCCCAAGAAAAAGGGGAACGAGAAAAATGGGGGTTTTTCGTTCACCAAAGAAAATCCCCCAAAAAAAAAGCGAGCTAACTTTTTGCCCCAAAAAAAACCTTACCAGACAAAAAAAGGGCCAAAAAAATAAGTTTTTTCGAAAAATTTCCTTTTCCAAAATAAAACCCCTTTTAAAAAAAGGCCCCCCCCCAAAAAAGGGTTTTGGGTTTTGGTTTTTTTGAGAAAATCCCCCGGGGGGAAAGGGAAAAATACGCGGAAATTTTTGGGCCCCCTCGACAAAAAAAAGGCAAAGGGGAAAACCCCCTAAAATCAAGTTTTCCCTTTTTCCCCCCTTTTTTGGGAAAAAAAAAAACGTTCCCGGGCAAAAAAAGGGAAGGGGCCAAAGGGGTTTTTTGGGCCCCAAAAAAAAAGGGAAAAAAGGGAACTTGGAAAAAAAGCCCGTTTTGGAAAAATTTTTGGGGAAAAACCAAAAAAAAGGCCAAAAAAATTTGGGTTCCTCCTAAAAAAAGGGGAAAAATTAAACCTTTTTTCCAAAAAAAAAAGGAAATTCGGTGGGTTTTAAAACCACCTGCTAAAAAAAAGGCTAAATTTTTTCCCTTCCCAAATTTAAACCCCTTTAAAATCCAAAAGCTTGGCGAATTCGTTTTTTTAATAAAAAAACCGCCCTGAAAAAAAAAAAAGGGGAAAAGGCGTATGCGTTTGGGGCCCCAAAAAAAATTAAAACCCGGGAAAAATTTTTTCCCCCCTTTTTTGAAAAAACTGCTTCAAAAAAAGGGAAACAAAAAAGGCCTTTGTTTTTTCCGAAATTAAAAACCCTATTTTAAAATGGGGAAAAAAAGGGCCCGCTTTTCCCTTTTTTTAGGGGGTTTTCCCGTCCTAGAAAAAGGGGGAACGGGAAAAAAGGGGGTTTTTCTTTAAACAAAATTTTCCCCGCCCCAGAAAACTGCTTTTTTGGTTTCCCTTTGAAAAAAATAACCCCCGGGGGAAAAAAAAGGAAAAAAGGAAAAAAACCCTTTACTAAAAAAAAAAACCCCACAAAAAAAACGGGGGAAAAAAACCGCCCGGTTCAACGGGGCCCTTTCCAAAAAAGGGCCAAAACCTACTTTTTTGGGTTTCCCCGAAAAAAAATAACCGCCCCCTTTGGGCGAAGGGCCCAAAAAGGTTTTAAAAACCCCCGGGAAGAAAAAAAGCAAAAAAAACAATGGAAAAAAGGGTTTTTTTCCTTCCCCCCTTTTTTGCTACACCTTTTTAATTTTCCCCCCTTTAAAAGGGGGCCGCTAGACAAGCCCCCAAAAAGGGCTTTTTTTCCCCGCAAAATTTTTCCCAAAAACCCCCTTTCCCGGGGGTTTCGCAAAAAAATTTGGGTTTAAAAATAAAAAACCTTTAAAAACCCTTCAGCCGCCAAATTTTGGGGGGCAAAAGGCATTTGGCCCCCTTTTAAAGAGCAATTACTCCCCCCTTTGGGGGCAGGGAATTTTTCATTTTTGATTTTTGACCGGGGCCCCGAAATACTTGCCCCAACTTTTAGAAAGGGGAAGGGCCGGGGGTTTGGGTTTTAAAAACGGGGAGTTCCCCCCCCCCGGGGGAGTTCTAAACCTGCCGAAATGGGGCCCCCAAAGGGAAAAACCGGGGGAAAATGGGGAAAAATCCCCCCGGGGCCCCCCTCACCCAAAAAAAAAGGGGGTTTCCGGGGGGAAAGGAAGGGCCCCCGGGACCGAGTGGGAAACCCCCCCAAACCTTCCCCTTTGGCCCACCCGGCTCTTAAACCCAAAAGGGCCCGGGGTTTTCCCCCGCCAACCCGGGGAAAACCGCCCCGTCCCCGGGGCCCCCCTTTTATCCGGGGGAATTTTGGTTTTTCCCAATTTTCCCCCAAAAATTCTTCCCAAAAAAAACCTAAAAAAAAAAAGGGGCCCCCTTAAAACCCAAGACCGCGGGGGAAGGGTACAACGGGGGCACCCCCCGAAGCCCTCCCCCCGGTTTGGTTTTCCGGGGGGAAACCGGACCCCCCCCGGGCAAAAACCCCCCGGGGCCCCCCCGGGGTTCCAAAATTTTTCCCGGGGAGGTTTCCCCCATGGAACCCCCCCCCCTTTCATCCCAAAAAAGAAAATTTTTTCCCCCAATTTTCCCAACCCTTTCCCCGGGGTTTTCCCTTTTTTGGGTTCCCGGGGGCCCAATCCCTTCAGGGCCCACTTTTGAGGGGTTTGGGTCCAAAAGGGTTTCCGGGGAATGGGAAACCCCCGGTTTTTTCCCCCTTTGCCCAATGGGCAGAAATTTAAAATTCAAAATTTAAAAAAAATTTAAAATTTTTTTTAAATTTTAAATTTTCCCCTCCCCTTTTGGGCCTTTCGAAAAAAGGGGGCCCCAAGGGTCGCAAAACCCCGGGTGCAACGGGGGTTCCCCCCAACGGGGCCCCTTTTCCACCCCATCCCCGGGGGCCCCCAAAAACCGGAGTTTTTCAAAACCCGACCCCCCCACCCGGCCCCCCAAAACGGCCTTTTTCCCGGCCCCCTTTCCCCCAAATTTTCCCCGGGGCCCCCCCTTTCCTCTGGGTAGGGTTCAAAACGCGCGTCCACGTCCCCTCCCGGTTTTGGGGGGAAAAACACCCCCCCAAAGGGGGCCCCCCCTTTTAAAACCCCTAACTTCCCCGGGGGTTTTTTGGGAAACCCCCTTAAAAAAATTTCCGGGGTTTCCCCAGGCCCCTTTCCCCCCCCTTTTGGGTTTCCCCCCCCCCTTTTTGGAATTTTTTTCGCCGCCAACAGTCACCAGAGGTCAGAACCGGCACCAGGTCCGATCGCCGACACATCTGGCGCGCTTGCGACGAGCCGAACGCTCCGAGAGCGGCCTTAAACCTTTCGTATACCGTCGAGCGAGTCAGCCGGGACACGCGGGTCCGGACGCGACGGCAAGCCGTGTGTCCGGGCTCCACCGCGAGCCGTAGACCGACACCCAACGGATCGCGACGTCCTACCAGGAGAAAAGTGCACGCGTTCGCTATCGGATCGAAAAACGGAAGGCGCGGAAAACGCGAACGTCTTCCGTCACACGACCGTCTCACGCCGACGGCGAGACGCGAATGAATTTCTCCCTTCGACCTTTCGGATTTCTCAGGTTTACCCCTAAACGGTTTCACGTACTCTTGAACTCTCTCTTCAAAGTGCTTTTCAACTTTCCCTCACGGTACTTGTTCGCTATCGGTCTCGTGGTCATATTTAGCCTTAGATGGAGTTTACCACCCGCTTAGGGCTGCACTCTCAAGCAACCCGACTCTGAGGAGAGATCCTCCCGCGATCAGCAGCGGTCACTACGGGCCTGGCACCCTCTATGGGCTGTGGCCCCGTTCAAGAAGGACTTGGACGCGCCGCATGATCTCGGGATAATGGACCCTCCCTAACACCACATTTCCCGGCGCCCGGTATCGGCCGCGGGATTCGGTGCTGGGCTTTTCCCTGTTCGCTCGCAGCTACTGAGGGAATCCTAGTTAGTTTCTTTTCCTCCGCTTAGTAATATGCTTAAATTCAGCGGGTAGTCTCACCTGCTCTGAGGTCGATAAATCGAAATTATTTCAACAGCGTATAATAAGCGTGAGAAAGGCGCGCGTTTCGAGCGATCAGACGTCTATTTTCCGTTTTTCATTCGAAAATATCGGACACGACGATCGCTACGATAACGACGACAATAACAACAGCGACGAGACGACGACGACCGTGTCGGTCTGTCCATCTGACTCGACTCGTTTGTTTGTTTGTCGACGAACGCGACGGCGACGCTTGCTGTACCGGATAATTTACGAAAAATTCGTAAGTTATCCGGCCGCTCTCGCATTTTAAGATGTCGCGTCGTATCGTGGTCGTCGTTCGTGTCTATCTCGAAAGATGACGACGACGACCGTTCGAGGACGACGCGTATAACATCCAACTCGCTCTGACGTTCGAAAACCGAGCAGTCTTTTAAATAGATACGACCCTCAGCCAGGAGTGGTCCGGGAACAGAATCCGAGGACCGCAATGTGCGTTCGAAATGTCGATGTTCATGTGTCCTGCAGTTCACAAGTTGACGCGCAATTAGCTGCGTTCTTCATCGACCCACGAGCCAAGTGATCCACCGTTTAGGGTAATCATTTTTTACTTTCGTTAAACGCGCCTCGAAAGGCTAACGTTAACAATACGTAAGGTGTATAATTTTTTTAAAAGCGCCATGTTCCGTACATAACCAGCGAACAAAATAACGACCTTCGTATTATCAAACGGTAGGTGTAAGTCGTTCGACTAGGCCGGTTAAGCGCCTTTATTTATTAAGGATACAAACGGTAATCGTAGAGGACGTTCTTTTTTTCGTTTCGTAATAAATTATTATAAAACGTGAACGTCGGACTCCGATACGGCGGGCGTATATCATTTAAAATACCATCGAGATTCGAAATCAAAAAATTCGTTCTCTTAGATTCGTGTCTCGTCGCTCACCTTTATTTATTAAAAAATAATAATAAAGGGCTACGCGATCGAATCGAGGTACCCGCGCTAATCGTTTACCACGTTTTTTTATCTTTTCGGAGATAAAAAGAAAGTGGCCGACCCGTACGGAGCACCGCGAATGATGGTTAAAATCTTTCACGGGACCCATACGAAAACCGTTTTTTTTTTATTGACGACAACGGCGGCTCACGCAATCGATCGGTATATATGTATAAATATACGACAGATCGAAGGTATGCCGGCGCCGTGCGTTATCTCGAGCGATCGTTTTCGTCATCGACGAGACATCGGACACGCGGGCACAGACGAAACGCAACGACGCGTCGGCGTCTAACCGCTAAAGGCGGTCGACGGCGTTATAGTCGTTGTTTACGTTTTCCAATCGCTGTGTTCGCGTTTTTATCATTCCGAGCTCAAAGTGATGCGACTCGATAGACCGAGACGGCTTAGTTCGATAAAAATAAAGTCTAACAGACGTGTTTTTTCTTTACCAATCGAATGGTAAAACACACTGTAATGATCCTTCCGCAGGTTCACCTACGGAAACCTTGTTACGACTTTTACTTCCTCTAAATGATCAAGTTTGGTCATCTTCCCAGACACATCGACGACGCCGAAACGCCATCGCGTATCGGTCCGAAGACCTCACTAAATCATTCAATCGGTAGTAGCGACGGGCGGTGTGTACAAAGGGCAGGGACGTAATCAACGCGAGCTTATGACTCGCGCTTACTGGGAATTCCTCGTTCATGGGGAACAATTGCAAGCCCCAATCCCTAGCACGAAGGAGGTTCAGCGGGTTACCCGGGCCACTCGGCCAGGGAGGACACGCTGATTCCTTCAGTGTAGCGCGCGTGCGGCCCAGAACATCTAAGGGCATCACAGACCTGTTATTGCTCAATCTCGTGCGGCTAGAAGCCGCCTGTCCCTCTAAGAAGAATTGTTTGTACGCCGACAGTAAAAACCGCGCGCGACAAGAGGCGAACCCCAAGCCGGCGGGCCTTTAGGATGTCAAAATACGCCTAGTTAGCAGGCTAGAGTCTCGTTCGTTATCGGAATTAACCAGACAAATCGCTCCACCAACTAAGAACGGCCATGCACCACCACCCACCGAATCAAGAAAGAGCTCTCAATCTGTCAATCCTTCCGGTGTCCGGGCCTGGTGAGGTTTCCCGTGTTGAGTCAAATTAAGCCGCAGGCTCCACTCCTGGTGGTGCCCTTCCGTCAATTCCTTTAAGTTTCAGCTTTGCAACCATACTTCCCCCGGAACCCAAAAGCTTTGGTTTCCCGGAAGCTGCCCGTCGAGTCATCGGAGGAACGTCGACGGATCGCTAGCTGACATCGTTTATGGTTAGAACGAGTTGGCGTAAGGTTGGCGGACGCCAACCGAGAATATATAGATACTCCTTATATATAGTTTCTAAAAGTTGAAAAAATTTCAAAAATGTTTGAAATTTGTATTGTTTAGAAGTAATTTTTTTGGTTAAATATTATCATTTACTATTTGTTTACTTTTCTATTTATAGTTTTTAATTATTTTTTTTTGAGCTTTTTTTAAGGTGTCCTGATGTATTTGAAAAATATATAAAAGTGAATAAAAATTTATAAATATATATTAAAATGTGCGTGGCCTTCGGCCACGCACATTTTAATAAATGTTTTAATATATGCGTGGCCTTCGGCCACGCACATTTTAATATATGTTTTAATATATGCGTGGCCTTCGGCCACGCACTTCATAGAATATATTTTAAATTCTTTTAAAATTCTATACTTAAAAAAAAACGAAATTTTATATTTTTGACTTTAACTTGAAAAGTATTGCATTTAGATAGAAAAGTTATATAACTTAAAATGAAGGTCATGTAAAAATACATAATTTATATTATATAAATTTTTTTGTAACTTTTATTGTTATTGAAATATTAAAGTTAAAAAATTATTTGAAAAATTTTCTAAGTGTTATTTTAAAAATAATTCAGAAAATTGGTTTTTTAATTATAACTTGAAAATTGTTGCATTTAGAGAAAAAAGTCATATAACTTAAAATAAAGGTCTTATAAAAATACACAATTTATGTTATATAAATTTTTTTATAACTTCAACAGTTTTTGAGATATTGACGTTTATATTTAAAAAAAAAATCATTAATATCTCAAAAACTATAAGAGATACAAAAAATTTTATATGACATAAAATAAAGCTGTTTATATTGTCTATATAAAAAGTTATATACATATTTTTTATTGGACAAATATTTAAGGAGATAAAATTAAAAATGTGTTTTAAGGCAAATATATCAGTCCAAATAAAAAAATTAAAAAAAAAATATAATTTACGTAATTTTTTGACATTTTTTGTAATAAATAGTTTATTTTATTTATTTTAATCTTAAATCTTTCAACATTTTCAAAATAAAATGAAAAATAAAAAAAAAAATATTTTTCGCTCAATTTCCAGGGGTATACCTTTAAAAAATACTGGATTTTGGGTTTTTTGATTATAACTCGAAAAGTAATGCAATTAGACAAAATGTTTATATAACTAAAATAAAATGCCTTATTATAATAAGCAATTTTTGTTATACAAAATTTTTTATAGCTTTTATAGTTTTTGAGATATTTACGTTTTAAATTTTAAAGAAAATCAGCAATATCTCGAAAACTATAACAGATACACAAAATTTTATATGACATAAAATAAAGCCCTGTATATTGTGTATTTAAAAGGTTATATACATATTTCTTATAAGATGAATAATAAAGGAGATATAAGAAAATGTGTTTTTGAGCAAAAATTAGTCCAAAAGAGAAAAAATTAAAAATATTATTTACTAATTTTTTAAGTTTTTTTATTTAAAATGATTTATATTTTTTTTTAATCCAAATCACCCAAAATTTTCAAAAAAAAACCAAAATAAAAAATAAATTAATACCCATATGACGTCACATAGGATTATTTGTATGTAAAGTTTAAATTTAAATAATTAATATCTCAAAACTATAACAGAATTAAAATTGTTATATAACTAAAAATTAAAGATAAATTTCCTAATAAAAAGTTTTAAAATTTTTGGATTGGATAATAGTAAAATTAAAAACTTAACCTAAACTTTCAAGTAATCTAAAAATTTCGATTTAATCATTAAAACTCGAAAAGTATTACATTTAACAAAAAGTTATATAACATAAATAAAGGTATTTATAAAAATACACAATTTATGTTATATAAATTTTTTGTAACTTTAATAGTTTCTGAGATATTGACGTTTTAATTTTAAAGAAAATCATTAATATCTCAAAAACTATAAAAGATACAAAAATTCTATATAACATAAAATAAAGCTTTAACATTATCTATATAAAAGGTTATATACAATTTTTTATACGTAAAATAATAAAGGAGATACAAATTAAAAATATATTTTTGAGCAAAAAGTTAATCCAAATAAGAAAAAATAATATTTTTTATGTAATGTTTTTTTGAGATTTTTTGTTATAAATATTATTTTTTATTTATTTTAATTCCAAATCACTTAAATTTCAAAAAAAATAAAATAAAAAAAATATTTTCGCTCTTTTTCCAGGGGTATACCTTGAAAAAATCCGAAAAATCGGTTTCTTGATTATAACTCGAAAAGTATTGCATTTAGACAAAAAGTTTATATAACTTAAATTAAAAGTTTTGTAAAACTAAACAATTTTTGTTATATAAAATTTTTTGTAGCTTTAATAGTTTCTGAGATATTTACGTTTTAAATTTTAAAGAAAATTAGAATATCTCGAAAACTATAAAAGATACAAAAATTTTATACAACATAAAATAAAGCTTTTATATTGTCTATATAAAAGTTATATACATATTTTTCATAAGACAAATAATAAAGGAGATATAACTAAAATGTGTTTTTGAGCAAAAATTCAAGTCCAAAAAGAAAAAAATTAAAAAATATATATTTACTTAATTTTTTAAGCTTTTTTGTTATAAATAATTTATTTATATTTTTTTAATCCCAAATCACCCAAAATTTCAAAAAAACCCAAAATAAAAAAAAAAAATAATACCCATATGACGTCACATAGGATTATTTGTATGTAAGGCTTATTTAAATAATTAATATCTCAAAATCTTAAAGATATTAAAAATGTTATATAACTAAAAATATACACTAATAAATTTCCTAATAAAAAGTTGTTAGAAATTTTTAGGATAGGACAGATAGTAAAATTAAAAACTTAACCTAAACTTCCAAGTAATCTAAAAATTTCGATTTGATCATTAAAACTCGAAAAGTATTACATTTAGACAAAAAATTATATAACATAAATAAAGGTATTTATAAAAATATATAATTTATGTTAATATAATTTTTTGTAACTTTAATAGTTTCTGAGATATTGACGTTTTTAGTTTAAAGAAAATCATTAATATCTCAAAAACTATAAAGATACAAAAATTCTATATAACATAAAATGAAGCTTTTAACATTATCTACATAAAAGGTTATATACAAATTTTTTATACTATAAATAATAAAGGAGATACAAATAAAAATATATTTTTGAGCAAAAAGTTCAATCCAAATAAGAAAAAAATATATTTTTTATTTACGTGTTTTTTGAGTTTTTTGTTATAAATATTTTTTTTTATTTATTTTAATCCCAAATTACCTTAATTTGCAAAAAAAATTAATAATAAAAAAAAAAAATTTTCGCTCTTTTTCAAGGGGTATACCTTGAAAAATCCCGAAAAATCGGTTTCTTGATTATAACTCGAAAAGTATTGCATTTAGACAAAAGTTTATATAACTTAAATAAAGGTCTTTGTAAAACTAAACAATTTTGTTATATAAATTTTTTGTAGCTTTAATAGTTTCTGAGATATTTACGTTTTAAATTTTAAAGAAATTGTAATATCTCGAAAACTATAAAAGATACAGAAAATTTTATACAACATAAAATAAAGCTTTTATATTGTCTATATAAAAAGTTATATACATATTTTTCATAAGACAAATAATAAAGGAGATATAACTAAAATGTGTTTTTGAGCAAAAATTAAGTCCAAAAAGAAAAAAATAAAAATATATATTTACTTAATTTTTTAAGCTTTTTTGTTATAAATAATTTATTTATATTTTTTAATCCCAAATCACCCAAAATTTGCAAAAAAAAACCAAAATAAAAAAATAAATAATACCCATATGACGTCACAATAGGAGTTATTTGTATGTAAAGGCTTATTTAAATAATTAATATCTCAAAATCTATGACAGATATTAAAAATGTTATATAACTAAAAATATACACTAATAAATTTGCTAATAAAAAGTTGTTAGAAATTTTTGGATAGGGCAGATAGTAAAATTAAAAACTTAACCTAAACTTCCAAGTAATCTAAAAATTTCGATTTGATCATTAAAACTCGAAAAGTATTACATTTAGACAAAAGAATTATATAACATAAATAAAGGTATTTATAAAAATATACAATTTATGTTAAATAATTTTTTTTGTAACTTTAATAGTTTCTGAGATATTGACGTTTTTAGCTTTAAAGAAAATCATTAATATCTCAAAAACTATAAATGATACAAAAAATTCTATATAACATAAAATGAAGCTTTTAACATTATCTACATAAAAGGTTATATACAAATTTTTTATACTATAAATAATAAAGGAGATACAAATAAAAATATATTTTTGAGCAAAAAGTTCAATCCAAATAAGAAAAATATTTTTTTTTATTTACGTATTTTTTGAGTTTTTTTGTTATAAACATTATTTTTTATTTATTTTAATCCCAAATTACCTTTAATTGGCGAAAAAAAATTAATAATAAAAAAATAATTTTCGCTCATTTTCAAGGGGTATACCTTGAAAAAATCCCGAAAAATCAGTTTCTTGATTATAACTCGAAAAGTATTGCATTTAGACAAAAAGTTTATATAACTTGAATTAAAGGTTTTGTAAAACTAAACAATTTTTGTTATATAAATTTTTTTGTAGCTTTAATAGTTTCTGAGATATTTACGTTTTAAATTTTAAATAAAATTGGTAATATCTCGAAAACTATAAAAGATACAGAAAATTTTATACAACATAAAATGAAGCTTTTTAAATTATCTATATAAAAGGTTATATACACATTTTTTATACAACAAATAATAAAGGAGATAAAAATAAAAATGTGTTTTTGAGCAAAAAGTTCAGTCCAAAATGGAAAAAAATATAATTTTTTTTATTTACATAAATTTCAGGGTGTTTTTATTATAAATAATTAATTTTATTTATTTTATTCCTAAAACATACAAAATTTTTCAAAATGTACCAAAAATAATATTTTTTTATATTTTTTTATTTTTACCATATATATACCCTAATATAATACCAAAATTACGGTTTTTTAACTATAACTCGAAAAGTATTGAATTTACGCAATAAAGTGATATAACTTAAATTAAAGATATTGTAAAAATACATAATTTATGTTATATAAAATTTCGTGTAGCTTTCATAGTTTTTGAGATATCAAATTTTTAATGTTAAAAAAAAAACGTTATTATCTCCATAACTATACAAGATACATAAAAATTCATATAACAAAAAAGTATGTTTTTAACATACCCTGTATAAAGGGTTATGTAAAAATTCTCGATTGGACAATTACTAAAAGAGATATAAACAATAAACCCTATTTTAACCAAAAAATTTGATTAAAAAATTATAAAATTGAAAATTTCTAAAAAAACTATATTTATTATTTTTCATCATCGTAGTAGAGGTAGAAAGCTGGTTCCAAGACCCTATCCTCCCCTGCATTATAAATGACCTTGAATTTGAACATTAGTAACTTCTTTATTTATAAAGTTAAAAGAATAAAAATTTGTGGAAATGTGTGGGAGGCGATGTAGGTTACATTAGTATATACAAAAATTATACAGGGTGTTGCAAAAAAGCGTAATAAATATTTTAATATTAAAATTTAAAAAATTTCTAGTAGCCTTATTTATGAAGTTAAAAGGATAAAACTTTGGTGGAAGGTATATACGGTGGTGTAGATTAATACTGTATACAAAAAATTTATACAGGGTGTTTCAAAAAATTATAATTAATTTTTTTCTTTAAACATAAAAAAATTCATAGTAATTTTATTTATGAACTTATATCGATGAAATTCTGGTGTAAGGTATATATGCTAATGTAGACTATTTTAAAATTTATATGAATGATACAGGGTGTTACTAAAAGTAGTAAATTAATTTTAAAGAGGAGTAAAAAAAAAAATAATATTTTTAAAAATTTCTAGCAGCTCTATTTATGAATTTAAAGCAATGAAAATTTGGTAAAAGGTATATATGCTAATGTAGAATATTACTATATATATAGATATGATACAGGGTGTATCAAAAAATTGTTATTAATTTTTTTCTCTAAACATTAAAAAATTCATAGTAATTTTATTTATATGTTTATATCTCTGAAATTCTGGTGCAAGGTATATATGCTAATGTAGGTTATTTTAAAATTTATATGAATGATACAGGGTGTTACTAAAAGTAGTAAATTAATTTTAAAGAGGAGTAAAAAAATAAAAAAAATATTTTTAAAAATTTCTACCGGCTCTATTTATGAATTTAAAGCAATGAAAATTTGGTAAAAGGTATATATGCTAATGTAGAATATTACTATATATATAGATATGATACAGGGTGTATCAAAAAATTGTTATTAATTTTTTTCTCTAAACATTAAAAAATTCATAGTAATTTTATTTATATGTTTATATCTCTGAAATTCTGGTGCAAGGTATATATGCTAATGTAGGTTATTTTAAAATTTATTTGAATTATACAGGGTGTTTCAAAAAGTAGATAATCGACTTCAAATAGAGGTAAATTATTTTTTTCAATAAATTTTTAAAAATTTGTAGCAGCTCTATTTATGAATTTAAAGATTTAAAAATTTGGTGAAAGGTATACATGCTATGGTAGATTATTACTATATATATAGAAATGATACAGGGTGTATCAGGGAATTGTAATTAATTATTTTGTTTTAAATTTCAAAAATTCGTAGTAATTTTATTTATTAACCTATTCCAAAAAAATTTTGGTTATATATTAGTATCGTCATATGGAGTTAAAATGTGAAAACGAAAATTATACAGGGTGTATCAAAAGTATTGCGATTTTTTTTCTTTTTTAGTTTTAAATATTTTGATGGGGTTTTTTAGCTTATTCGGGTTTGTTTCTATGGAGAATTCAAAAAAAAAATTAAAAATTTTAAAAAATTGAAAATTCAAAAAAAACTTTTTTTTGCGACACCCTGTATATTTGATTTTTGCATTTTCGGATTCCCCTCCAAAAGTTAGTAGGCTATGCATAAAAACTTTTTTCCATCTTGAAAAATAGAATTCTGAGGAATTTTTGAAATTTGAAAAATCCTATTGTAACAGCTACAGGTCACAGTTTTAAAAATGTTAAAATTTGACTTCGACAAGTGTTGTAGTACTTCAGAAACGGTGCCAGTTGTTTTTTGACCATCGATTTCGCGCTCCTTCGCCCAGTTTTCTTATAGCTACGCGTCTGGGAAGCGAGCAATCGAATTTTCGTCAAGAGTAAAATCGAAATATTTTTCGATTCTCTACCTGATAGGATACTTTTTTTTTCAAATTCGCAAAAAAAATTTTTTTAAAGCCACGCCCAGACGCCATTTTTGAACGAAAAATTTTGATAATTTTTTTTTGGGGTTTGTTCCCTCCCAGAATTCAAAAATGCAAAAAAAATTGAAAAAATTTGACATCTCAAAAAAAACTTTTTTTTGACACACCCTGTATACTCAAATTTGCATTTTCGAATTCCCCTTCAAAAGTTGCTAAGTCATTTATAAAATCTTTTTTCTATCTTAAAAAACAGAATTTTGGCGAATTTTTCAATTTTTAAAAAATCGGTTTGTCGAGGCTACAGGTCACAGTTTTGACAGATGTCAAAATTTTTTTCGACAGAGTGTTAAATCTCTCCGAAATCTGGTGCAAGTTTTGTTTTTCGACCCCACATTTCGCACTCCTTCCCCGATTTCCAAAAACGAACGCGTCTCGGAAGCGAGCAATCGAAATTTTGGCAAGAGCAAAAATCTTTCTCTTTTTCGATTCTCTACCCGACTGCATACTTTGTTTTTCGAAAATCGAAAAAAAATTATTACTCGCTCGCTTCGTTTATGACAGCTGAAGAGTAAATTTTTTTTTCTCCGAAAATTCTGAAAATTTGGGGTAAGGGTAATTCGACCACGCCGATTCCATCCCGCATATGCAAATTGGGAAAATCGGCGAAAAATTTTTGACAACTTCTTTTTGACCCACCCTGTATATTGAAACGTCACGTATTCCCCTCTTTTAGGTCGAGACGAACACAAAAGGTCCTATTCATTTTTCGCGTATCTCCACTCTAAAGTCGACTTTCCGTTTGACAGCTGTCAAATTTTGACGTTTCGAGAAAATTGTCAAGAGCGAAAATGTCTTTATTTTTCGATTTTAAGTACCGATACGGGCGATTTTTTTCGATCAGTCCAAATTTTTTTTCACTTTCTCCCGTCGTTTATGGAAGAAGACTAGGGCGGTATCTGATCGCCTTCGAACCTCTAACTTTCGTTCTTGATCAATGAAAGCGTTTTTGGCAAATGCTTTCGCTTCTGTCCGTCTTGCGACGATCCAAGAATTTCACCTCTAACGTCGCAATACGAATGCCCCCATCCGTTCCTATTAATCATTACCTCGGGGTTCCGAAAACCAACAAAATAGAACCGAGGTCCTATTCCATTATTCCATGCACACAGTATTCAGGCGAAGTTTTAGCCTGCTTTAAGCACTCTAATTTGTTCAAAGTAAACGTGCCGGCCCACCTCGACACTCAGTAAAGAGCACCGCGGCAGGATTGAGTTGGGCCGCCCTTGCGGGCTAAGCCCACCGGCAGGACGTCCCGCGACTCGCCAGTTAACACCGCGAACGATGAACCGGCGGCGCGAGACACAAATTCGACTACGAGCTTTTTAACCGCAACAACTTTAATATACGCTATTGGAGCTGGAATTACCGCGGCTGCTGGCACCAGACTTGCCCTCCAATTGATCCTTGCGAAAGGGTTTAGAGTGTACTCATTCCGATTACGGGGCCTCGGATGAGTCCCGTATCGTTATTTTTCGTCACTACCTCCCCGTGCCGGGAGTGGGTAATTTGCGCGCCTGCTGCCTTCCTTGGATGTGGTAGCCGTTTCTCAGGCTCCCTCTCCGGAATCGAACCCTGATTCCCCGTTACCGTTACAACCATGGTAGGCGCAGAACCTACCATCGACAGTTGATAAGGCAGACATTTGAAAGATGCGTCGCCGGTGCGAGACCGTGCGATCAGCGTAAAGTTATTCAGAGTCACCAAGTTGGACGATGACGAGCGCGAGCCCGCCACCGATTGGTTTTGATCTAATAAAAGCACTCCTTCCGTCTCCGGTCGGAGCTCTATTTGCATGTATTAGCTCTAGAATTACCACAGTTATCCAAGTAATTGTGGGTACGATCTAAGGAACCATAACTGATTTAATGAGCCTTTCGCGGTTTCACCTTAATTTGGCTTGTACTGAGACATGCATGGCTTAATCTTTGAGACAAGCATATGACTACTGGCAGGATCAACCAGGGAGCTGTTCTTCTTGTCGACGAAAGTACGCGACGACGACGTGACGTGACGTGACTAGACGTGACGTGACGACGAACGATCATGCATACTTTGCAACAAAGACAGTCTCCGAAATAAAAATTATTTACTTTTATATCAGAAACAGACTACAAACTCGGGTTCAAGTGCGTGATATGTGCGTAAAGATTGCGGTAAAACCGATCAAAACGCCACGCTCTAAGGGAACTCGTTAAGTTCATGCCGTCTGTCTGTACAGACATAATGAAAACGCAGTCGATGTTTTTTTTATAAATTTATTTATTTAAACACGAACTGCGTCGTCTAAAGTATATCGATTCGACTCGTAGGCGACCGTCGTCGTTTATGTTTTTAATATTCATAAAGTCGACGAGTACAGCCCACATAAAACGCCGAACGATGCAAAACTTCAAACATTCTCTCGACCCTTCGCTAGATTGAAAGCGACACGGGATTCTCGAAAGATCGTTTCTTTATATATTATTTTCCCTCGGAATTAACAAGAGAGTTATCGCAAAGGTTAAACATATTTTTGTAAATATGTAATTTTTGGTTAACTGCATATGAACCGTGATACGTAAAACGCTCACCGAATCCGCAGTTTTGCTGTGAATGTCCGTCGTACGATGCTGAGCGATCATCTATTTCCTATCCAACGTTCATATTATATATTTTGATCGTTGTTTTCAAAGAAACAAACAAACCCGCAGCCGCGACAGGCATCTACTTCTAAATCGGAAAGACCATTCGGCAGACTCGATTTGCTCGGCCGCCGACGTCTCTCCTCATATAACTGCACCCGGTCGATGTTGACGTTTCGATGTACGTACCTAAATCGCAACCGTAAAAATGTAGGATAACAGATGTCGAATTAATAATTTTCGTCGAACGGCCAAACGGCGATATAGCAAATATGCGTAGGCAGTTTTGTGTTTATTTATTTATTTCGAAAAAAATTTAACGGAAACGTGAAAAAAGTAATAATAACTGGTATACGCACGACGGACACGAAAAATTCAAGTGACCGAAAGAAAAAAGTAATAGTAACTGGAAGCAGGAAGGTGATCTTTGAGAAAAAAAATGAATAAAAAATGTAATAGTAAGTGAATCGACCGAAGAAAAAAATAAAGTAACGCTGGCATTAGAATGACAAAAAAAAAAAGTAAGAGGAGCTGCCGGAGTACACAGCCGAACGTAAAAGTAATAGTAGCTGTATATATATATATATGGACAGCCCAACGGAAAAGTAATAACAGCTAAGAGGTAATGTCCGTAGAGTAAAAATCCAGATGCATCAGACCCATTTTACAAAACTTCGTCCTGAATTAATTCCAAATAATCATTTCACATCCGAACGTAAAAGTAATAGTAGCTGTATATTGTGCGAAGCGACGAGAGAAAGGGCATCAAATACACCAACAGTCGAATATAAAAGTAAGGGTGACTGGCAAATGCACACAATAGGATGAGGATTTAGGGTGATCGGAACAGAATGAACTTAAAATTGTAATCTATAATAAAAAGCAAGTAATTCGATGGGCAAAACAAAATTTAGATATAACACAGGTACAAGCAAGGCAAAAAAAAGTAATGGTAGCTGACGGAGTCGAATAAAAGTAATGGTAACTGGCAAATGCACGATCAGTACGAAAATTTAAGGCGATCGGAAAAGTGGTTAGCGCAACTGACCGAAATTAAAAAAAGGTAATTTATAATAACCAGCAAGCTGTTCGACGAACGGGGGAAAAAAGTAAAAGTAACACGGGTACAAGCAAGGTAAAAAAAGTAATAGTAGCTGAATATTGCGCGACGCGACGAGAAGAAAGGCATCAATCAAACAAACAAACATTCGAAAATAAAAGTAATGGTAACTGGCAAATGCACAATCAGTACGAGATTTTAGGGTGATCAGAAAAAAAGTTAGAGTAACTGGGAAAAAGTAGCAAAAAGTTGATCATTAATAACGAGCAGGTTTTTGGACAGACGAAAAAAAAAATGTACGGGTACAAGCAAGGCAAAAAAGTAATAGTAGCTGACCGAGTAGACGGCCGAAAGCAAAAAGTAATAGTAGCTGAATGTTGCGCGACGCGACGAGAAGATAAAAGTAATGGTAACTGGCAAATACACAATCAGTACGAGATTTTAGGGTGATCAGAAAAAAAGTTAGAGTAACTGGGAAAAAGTAGCAAAAAGTTAATCAGTTTTTGGACAGACGGAAAAAAAATTTACAGGTACGAGCAAGGCAAAAAGTAATAGTAGCTGACCGAGGGGACGGCCGAAAGCAAAAAGTAATAGTAGCTGAATGTTGCGCGACGCGACGAGAAGAAAGGCACCAAAAAAAAAACATGTCGAAAATAAAACGACGGATGACGATTGGAAGAATGGTCGTAACAAAGGCAAAAGAAGTAATAGTAACCGAAATCATACAAAAGTAAGATTTTCGATTGATGAAAGGAGTATAAGGCAAAAAAGGCAACGGCACGCGGTGTTCCCAAGCGGTCACCCATCCAAGTACTAACCGCGCCCGACGTTGCTTAACTTCGGTGATCGGACGAGAACCAATTCCAATTCCAATTTCATATTGCATATATTAATTTCATTAGTTTACAATTTATAATATTTACAATTCATTTTATTTACATATCGTACAGTTTTCCTTATTCAGGATCGCACGACTGATTAGCCAGGAGGGCCGGAGTGGATGTTCTCTCCTTGGGGGTAAATACTATAATACGTATTATAGTGTGGGTCGTTTCCCGGAGTGACCTTATAAACGACATTGGGCAGTTGTAATTACTAAGAAGTTTGAGTTAGTTTGTTTATTTTTGCTATTAATGTTTTATTTTTAGAGTGTTTTAACAGGAAAACGTCAAGAAAAACCTGCTTGATGTTGTTCAGGTACGTTTTTCGTAGCGCGCCTACGAAGATGAAACCAAGTTTCCTTGGTGCATTCATTCATACTTTCAGTCTATTCTTATTCTTACATATTCATTTATTCATTTATTCATTCATACTTATATATACAATAGCTCATTCATACTTTATTGATTTATTTTGTATTGTATTATACTTATATTGAAGTCTACAAGCTTATTTGTTGTTGTCGTGCTGGTTATTTGGGTACTGCACGAGATGTGCTTGTGTTTTAATTTATAGTCCGGTACGGGACCAATCAGAGGCCAGCTTTGCCCAAATGTTGAGTGGGCGGGGCATGCTAAGGTAGTTGCACGTGTTTTAAGTATGTAGACATCAGTATGTAGTGTTTGTTATGTTTTGGGTTTTATTTTAAGGATTATGTATAGGGGTGGTTAGGGGTGCTTTAGTCTTCATAATAGAGGGGCAGTCTCCAGTATAGTGGCTTGTGTTTTGTGTTGTCATGTATTCTTAAGTCAGTTAGTTGTCTTGTAAGGGTTGATATATTGGTTTGGTTTTGGTAAAATTTAGTTGCTATATTTTGTATGTGTTCGTCTATTCTTTCTATGTCTGTCATGTTATGTAAGTTGTCTATTCGTTCGTATCTGTCTGATGATGTAATGCATCTTAGTAGTTTATTTTGGTAGCGTTGGAGTCTGGTAATTTGGGTGTCGGAAATGCTACACCATACTGGAGCTGCGTATGTAATAACTGGCCTTATTATTTGTTTATAGATGATCTTTTTGTTTATAGGTGAGAGGGGGGATTTGGGTGAAAGCATTGCATAGAGGCTATGCATTGCTGCATAGGCTCTATGCAATATATGTGTAATGTGTGGTTTAAAGGATAACCTCTCATCTATTATTACTCCAAGATATTTGAGTTTTTTCTTTGGGATGACTGGATTGTTGTTGACTTTTAAAGGGATGTTTATATGTACATTGGTGAATTTTTTAGTAATTATCATGCATTCGCTTTTGCTCTCATTCACACTTATTTTCCATTTATTCCACCAAGGTGTCAAATAGTGGAGATGGTTTTGAATTTTGGTCTTGGCTGTATTTGCGTAGTAGGAGTGAGCATAAATTAGTGCGTCGTCTGCAAATAACGCCACTTTAGTCGAAGGGTGTTTCGGAAAATCGGAGGTAAACAGGTTGTACAGTTTTGGAGATAGTACAGTCCTTGCGGCACTCCCGCGTGTACCCTTCTGCACCTGATAATGAGTTTTCTACCCTAACTTTAAAGGTTCTGTTACTTATATAAGAGTGAATTAGTTTAACAAAATGCATTGGTAACTGGTGGTAGGTTATAAGTTTGTGTATAGTCCATTATGCCAGACCGTGTCAAAGGCCCTCTTTATATCGAGAGCCAGTAACACGGTACTTTGCTTTAGTTATGTGATTTAGGGCTTCTTGGATAACCCTGAATACAATAAGGTGGTGTTATGGCCATCCCTGAATCCGAACTGTTCTGTGGGGTAGTTATTATCAAATACGTTTGTTTTTTGAAAAGTATGGCTTTCTCGTAACTTTTGAAAGGCCGTTTGTGAGTGCAATTGGTCTGTAGGAGTCAGGCCTTCGTGGGTCTTTACCAGGTTTGAGAATGGGTATTATAATTGACTCTTTCCATTGTTGTGGAAAGTATTGGAGATAGGTAGTGGCATTAATTATGTAAGTATACTGTACAACCGTTTTGGTGGGAAGATTTTTAAGGAGGATATTTGGAATTTCATCTGGCCCTGGTGCCTTGTTGTTTGGTAGGCTTGTTATTATTTTGATAAGTTCCTTGGGCTTGATAAAAATTCTTTTAGGATAGGGGTGGGATGGGGTAGATTTGATGGATAACGGAATTGACTAAAGTGGTTATGTTGTCGTGTTCTTCGCTATTATTTGGAGGAGTATTATAAATACTCTCCAAATAATTAGCTAGTTCGTCAGCTTTTTGTCTGTCCGTCTGTGGTTCTCCACTATTTAAAGAAGGTATTTTGTTGAATTTGTTCTTAAGTCTTCTGGTCAGTCGCCAAGAGAGTTATCCTGTGTGGATAATCTCTGTAGGACCTCTGACCAGACTTGGTTTTTATGTTTGTTAAGTCTTTGTCTTATAGTTATTTGTAGTTCGCGTATTCTTATTGCGTCTTGTCTGCGTCTATTTCGCTGCCACTTTTTCTTAGATTGTTTTTAAATCTAATCAAAGTGGCAACGTCGTCTGGTATTTGGTCTTCACGGTCTTTAATTTCGTATTTCCTGGCTATTTTGTTTCTTGCAGATTGGATGTTTTCTGTAAGTATTTTAACTTGTTCTTCTAGTTGTTTTTGGTTAGTTATATTATTATTTATAACGGTTTTCGTTTAGAATGTTTCTATATCTTCTCCAATCTGCATTCTCAAAACGCCAGGAGGGGTGTCTGGTTTCCTCTGTCCCTGGTCCCCCAGCATAGCAGGAGGGGTAGGTGGTCAGAGGAGAGTTCGTCTAGTGTCTGTAGGTCGGTAGGTTTAGTATATTTTTGTTAAGTCCGATGTCTATGTATGATGGTGTCATACCATTCACCGGATAGTGAGTCGGTTTGTCTGTCATAAGTATTTGTATGTCGTGTTCTATGGCATAATCGTGTACGCCAAGCCATTGGCGTTGTTTCTACGATTATGCCAAAGTGTATGTCTGGCGTTAAGGTCGCCGAGTATGAGTACTCTGGCGCCTTGGTCTAAGTATGTTTGTTATGTCTTGGTCTTGTAGTCTGAGGTAGGGTTTGGCATAGCAGCCGCTTATGATTGCTCCATTTAGCAGTTTGATGGATACCTGCTCTATTTGTGTTAGAATTGGAGGTAGTGCTATATTGTGATATGCTGCTTTATGAGGATTGCTACTCCCCACCCTTATGTTTCGGTCTTGTCTGTATATGTCATAGTTGCGTAGTTTTAGTCTTTTAGTATCGTCAAACTTGGTTTCAGTGATAATCATTATGTCTATTTTATATTATTTAAGAAGTAAATTAGTTCGCCAACTTTCTCGTAGAGGCCATTGGCGTTCCATAGAGATATTTTTAGAGTTTTAATGTTTTAAAAATTGTAATCGTTTATGTTGATCATTACAAATGATAATATTTCAATAGCTAGTTCTTGTTTTGACATGTTGTTTTTGTTTTTTATTATATTTAGAAAATCTTTGATGAGTCTAGTAATTTCTGAGAAATTTATATTTATATCGCTGTTTTTGATACTGCCCAATGTGCCTATAAAGTCACTGACCTGATTTTTGTTTTGTGCCTCCTGACTAATCTGCCTTGGTAAGGGCGGAAATTCCGTTTGGTTGTTGGCGTTGTATTGGGCTTGGGCTTGTCTGGAGGG
>JAHBCN010006245.1:0-49993 GCA_019359885.1 Listronotus oregonensis | reverse complement strand
AAAAAAATATCACTTTTTTGCATTATAATTTATTGTATTCAGTAACCATAATAAAGTATTCTTAACTAATCCAAGAATATTTAACAAACTATTCATTTCTATTTGTAATAATATCACAAGGATCAAAAATAATCTGACAGATTTTGACAATTTGTGGTAACTGCATATTCTTTTCAAATCCAAGTAGGAAAACCATATATTTTTTTCTCTCTGGGTCAGCAGGAAACCTTAAAATAAATTTTATAATTGAAATCGTTCATATGCTATATTAATCTAATAAAAAGTTTAACAAAAACTATACCTTGATGGTTACTTTCAATCGATTATAAAATAATTAAACAATTTTTTCGTTAGTTATATAATCAAATTTTATGCTAAAATAAGTAAACAATGGTTGTTAATCTGCACAAAAATATAACATAAAAGGTATTAACAACAAAATGTTATTTGTTCGCCATGGTATTGCACGTCAATAAGTGAAGTTTTATAAAAAACTGTTTAAACTTACCTGTGAAACGAAATATTTTTATTACGAGAATCCAGTTTTCCGCCAACCTGGCACTTCACAATCATTTTTTAGTCTGTTTATTAAAAATAATACATAACATTTTAAGAAAATCCTCTTATAACCCCACTTTAAAAACATAAATCTCTCTCCAAACTAGTTTAAACAAAATGCAACACCGCCTCACAACACAAATAAAAAATTTACTACTAGCTGACCAACGACCTTCGTGACCCTAGCGTACAAAAATTATGAATAAACTACAAAAAGCAGTGTTGCCCATCTTGACCGTTAATATTCCGTTATGATTATTTTTGAGAATAATATTAATAAAGCAAAATAAAAATTAACTAAAAAACATATTTCTGTCGCTGCTACTAAGTTATTGCATAACGACATGTTATGATCTGTGATCTCTTTAAGAATTTAAAAAGAAAATATTAATAAAGCAATATCCTAAAAATTCGCCAATAAAGGACAACCGGCAAGGGTGCATGTGTATCAATCACGTTTGACCATCAAGTGGTCTAGAGAGGTAGACACTATTTTAATGTTTGATTGCTTTCAATTGTAAACAGTTTTATCTCCCTTTGCTTATATATCTATGAATTATACTTTTAACATTATTAATATATTTTTTTGTATAATCAATTAAAATAAAAATTTAATTATTTACTTTGGATTTTTAATTTTTAATGAAATAGTCGTATATTTTTAATAATCATATTCTTTACTAAAACGCTTGTAGAAAAAGTATTCGCAAGTAGAAAAAGTATTGTTCCTTATACTTGCGCAAAGTGACTTTTTTCGCATTTAAAAACTTATCCGAACTCCGCTTCGCGTCGTTCGTTAACGCTTTGGCGTGCGAAAAGTTCACTTTGCGCACTTATTAGGAAAATAACTATTTCCAACTATTGAAATAATATGCCCTTAAAATGTTAGCCTTGTGGGGAGCAGGTTATAAATTGCCATCCCGACGACAACTTTACTATCGTCTGGACATACTTGTAACCATCAAAATGGTTGTCAATTTTTTTTTCAACTTACAATATTTAATTACATCATATTAGTTTTTAAATTTTGTGAAAGTAGTTAGAATTTTGTTTTTTGACTTTTTTAATGGATAATGAAGAACCGGAGAAAACCTGCCGGAACGTATTTTCATAATTGACCGATAGTAAAATTTAAAATTTTTTAAAAAATTTTCTAGCTTTGTGGAAAGGGGTTAGTGGGAATGGTTCACGGGTTTTCTTAGACTATTAGTAAAAGTTATTGGCTTAAAAAAAAGGGTCTTAATTTTAATTTAAATAACAGGGAGTTTGAAAACTTAGAAATATATATTAGAAGAAAAAATAATATTATTAAATGCTAAATAAGAGAGGGAAAAAGGTAAAAATGCTTTACAAATGTATTTCGCTAGATATCTAAAAAGAAGGCAACCAAGCATTAATTCTTTTTTTAAAAAAATAGAGAAACTAGTTGTCTATGGATCGTTTAAAAAAGTAAAAAAATATAAATAAATAAAAACAAATAAAATACAACAAAATAAAAGATGCTCAATCGCACGACGCGGGATAGACCGCGAAGTGTGTGAAGGGAAGACAAAGCGCAGGAACGTAATGTGATTGACGCGACGATTAGAAAGGGGGAATCCGGAACGGAAATGAAGAATGGAAAAATGGGAATGGATAGACGCCCTTTAAATTTCCAAATAAATTTAATTAGGGCTTCAACACCACTTACCCTAATACTTACTTGGCCCAGCACCAGTTGTTCGATTAGCATCTCCGGGCCTGGCGATTGAAATCCCGGATATAATAAATTCGTGTGCCAATTTTTTTGTCCAAATTCGTCCGGGCTCAGTCGTGTTTTTCCGGGAAAAAACTACAAAGTCTTGATCAGTAAATTTTATATTCTTGTTATATTTAAAAACAGTATAAGAACGAAAATTCGGTTCCCTTCGAAAAAAAAATCAAAAAAAAGAAACCCTAAAGATTTATTTGAATTGGCGGCCCCCTTTGTTTTTTATAATTGCCGCTTTCCATAGTCCATATAAAAAACAAAGGCGGCCGCGAGTTAAATAAAACCCTTTTTTACTACTTTTTATGTTTTATTTTTTTTTTAAAAAAGGGGACCGAAATTTTTATTCTTATTCTGACCCCAAATATAAAAATAACAAAAATTTAAATTTTTTTTACGATCTGCAAGATAAGTGATAATTATGTAAATCATTTTAGCATATTTGCGTTGCATAATAGTCTTATTACCGCGCTAGTGGGGAAAAAATTTTATTCATAACGTATTTTAAAAAACCAGTTTTCTACACATTTTTTTTATTTTCATAAATTATTATACAATAAACCCTTATTTTTTAAAAATTAATTATTATAAATATTAAAAGTAAAATTTACACCAGAAGAAACCCTTAGGCATATTCTGAATCAAAACCTGTTGGGTTGATGCCGGGGAAAATCGGCTTAGCTGTGCACCCGGGGGCGGGGGCCAGAAACTGTAGTAGATTCCCCCAAAAATTTTTTTTTCCAAACCCCTTTTTTTTGTTCTCCTTAGAGGTATCAATAAAACCTTTTAGCCTTTTGGGTTTTTCCCCCATGGTGTTTCAGTCAAGGGTTTGCTTCAGAATCTCCCCAAAAGGGGGGGAAAAAACCCACGGAAACAGTGCCCGGGGATATAGATTGGGTGTGGAAAATTTAAAAAAGTTAGCTATAGTTTTGGAAAGCTCCCAAACGTATTGATACCAACTTCCCGTTGTTTTTTTTTTGGGGATTAAAGTAGCGATTTTTTTTTTGGGAAAATTTCTGAACCCCCTCGTTTTCCTTGAAACCCTTTCCCGTGCCACGAAAAATTCTCGGGAAATTTTTTGTTTTTGTTTTAAAAGGGAAAAACCCTTTCCCCTTCATCTTTGACTTTTCGCATAATAATTAAGCCATTTTTTTGTTTTCTCAACCCCCAGCAATGCCAATGATTAGCTTAACCTGAAAAAAAGGAAAATAAACTTAAGTATAGTCCCTTAAAGTCACTACACTTAAAAATTTGTCTTTCTTTTTTTAAATTTTTTTTTTTTTTTTTAAAATAAAAAAACTCTAGATTCTTCCCTTTAAAAGAGAAAAAAAATTTCCCCCCATCGGCTGTGGCAAGGAACGGGGCCCCTTTTCCCCTTTTTGACAATGTCTTGCTTTTTTCGGCTTATATCCTTTGTTTTTTTTTTTTTAAAAGGAGTGCTTGTAACCTTGCAAGCTCGCCACGTCGATTTTCATGAATTTTTCGGGGGGGTTTTTTGGGGCCCCGTTGATCAAAATCTAAAATCATTTTTTCCGGCAACCTGTTTTTTGGTTATTGGGCCCCCCAAGGGGAAACCCCCAAAAATGTACTTTTTCCAAAAATTCCTCCTTCGAAACTGATTACCATAAAAATGGAATATCCAACTAATTGGGACTTATATATTAAACGAATATCCTTTTAAAAAATTTATTGCCTTTTTTTTGAAAAAAAACCCAAATAAATCCCGTTTTTTATATCTTTACAACAACTATGAATCAGGCAACCAGTTATACATCATATGCCTTCTTACAACGCACAGAAAAAAAGGGGTTCATTTGAGATAATTTTTACTTAAAATAAAAATAAATTATTGTTAATTTTATGTATTTGTTTTATATAAGTCCCCAATCTGTATGTTCCCATTTGTTGGTAATCAGTTTCAAGAAAGAATTTTGGGTTAGTTCATTTGGGGGCCCCTTTTAACTAAAAAACCCAAAGGGGTTCCGGAAAAAAAAAATTTTAGGGTTCATGATCGGCCTAAAAAAACCCCCGTATAAAAAAAACGGCGTGGTGTCCGAAAAATAAAATTTTAACCCAAATTGTTCTTTGTGGATGACTGTTTGAGAAGAAAAACCCCCTAGGCTTTTGGGGCAACTATTTTTTGTCCACATCGTTTCAAATAAGCCAGGAAAACTTTTCTTGAAACTTTTTTTTTTTTTGGGAAAACCTCAAAAATTTTTTTGGGACACTCGTTCGTTTTTTTTTTTATTTTGACGGCAACAGCGAAGAGACTGCCTTTTTGGGCCTTTTCCCTAGGGGGGAAAGGGGAAAAAATCAGACATCCTACTTATTTCTGCTTAAATTTACAAATTTTTTGTGAAATATCCCCAAATTTAAAAAAAAGGCCTTGTCGACATTTAACAATTTATTGCCAAACTGGGTTTTTTTTTTGAACCCAAAATAGGTAGAGGAACAGGACCCTTTTGTCACTTCATGACGTGAAAAAATAGTCAAATTAAAAAAATTTTTTTACTAATATCTGCATCGTAGATTAAATTTTGTATATTACTGTCGGTATCAGTTCATTACAGTACTGTGATTACTTTGTCGGTCTTTCGACCTTGTCGAGGCAACTTTTTTGTGGTTGTTGTAATGAATTTTTGGAAGTTTAAAAAGGGGTATGGAAGCCCCAATACTGTAGAACAAAATTGCCCCGGGGGGAGGGCAGCGGGAATAGGGGGTTGGGGCCCCCCCGGGAAATTTTCGCACTGAATAGTAGGTCAGGGCCGGATTTCTATAATTTTTTTTTACTATCTATAAAAAATTTTTATCATCAAATGTAAATTCCCCAACATTCACTGTTTTTTTTTTTTTTTTTTTTTTTGCAAAAAATTGTTGATTATTAAAGGATACTACTATAGAATATTTAAAATTATTGTGTAATATTAGATTTTATATCATCTCATATATTATGGAAAAAAAATAAATTTTTTATGCCTTCTTTTTAAAAATGGTCGATTTTTTTGGGAAGTTTTGTTTTTTTAAAAAAAAAACCTTGTAAATAAATAAAAACACTTTTTTTTAAAATAAATTTTAAACTTTTTGTATGATAGTATTATGTATTTTATCACCAATTTTGTGATAAAAAAGGGCAAGATAGTGTAAATGAGTTTAATTTTAATCCTAATATTCTGGTTGTTTTTTAAAAAAAGTTAAAATTTTTATAACTGCTTTTTAGGCATATACTTTTAAATTAAATAACAAACATTCATGAGACAGAATAACAGTGGTTAAAAATGTTTAGAAACCCTTTTTGGTACCTGAGTATCCGTTGTAACAGTACCCGTTAAATATTATGTGTGTACATTATGTCGAGCTTAAGAAGTTGATAATGCAAGATTAAAAAAAAAAAAAATCTAATTTATTTTTAAACAAATGGTATTGTCTCGAAAATTCCCTCATCTTCGATTTTGAAAAAATTTTGGGGTATGGGGGGGTTTTTTTGGGGCCGCAAAAAAATCTGAAAAAATTTTTTTCGGAACTTTTTTTTTTCCCCAGATCTTTTTATCAAAGAAAAAAATTTTAAACAAACCCTTTTTTTTTCACTATTTTTTCCCTTTTTTTTTGTACAAAATTCTTGATTTTTCCCTAAAGTAGCACACGATTTTTTTATCACCCTTTTAAGATCTTGTATTTTTATTTATTTTCCAATTTTTTTTTCCATTAAATTGCGTTTTTTTAAGTTAAAAGGGCCCCCCCAAAATATTTGTTAAAAAATAAACATGAAAAAAAAGTGTAAAATAAAAAAAAAAAATTTTTAAAAAAGGGGTTTGTGAAATATTTGTGCCAATTTATGTAAAAATAAAAAATTTTTTTCAAAAAAAAGGAAATATGTAAAAAAAGGGTTTTTTGATTTTCAATTTTGATATGAATATCTCGAAAACGAAAATTCCAAATTTTTTTTAGATTTGTAATCAGCCCCCAAAAAACCCCTTTTTTACTTCCTTTCTTTTAAATTAAGGGGTTTTTTTAGTATATTAAAATTTTGGTCTGCCCAGTAATCAATAATTTTAACCCTTTTAAAAAAAAGGGGAAATTAAATTATTAAATGAAATAAAAGTCCCCAAATGTAAATTTTATTTCTTTTTAATAATCCACAGAAATACACAAACTTTGGGGAAAACCATCTAAAAAATAGTTAAGATTGCCTTACTTTTCTCAAAAAATTTTTTCCCATGAAATTTTCATTTTCTAATAATCATAATTGATATATTATTATTTATTCGGTCACCTAACGTTACGTCTTATAAGAAGCACCTAATTTAAATAAAAAAAAAACTTACCTGAATTTAAAAAAAGACGGGTATGTTACCCTTGGATCTGCAAGAAAAAAACCATACAACCTCTAGTCATTTTGTTACGATATTATAATTTAAACAAACAATAAACACAAAATTATAGTCACAATTTAATAAACACTAATCACTAAAAAAAGGGTTTTTTTTAACCCCAAAAAAAAGGTTTCCCCCCCCAAAAAAATTTTAATGTGTTGGCTAATTTTTTCAGTGTGTAAGTAGGCAACACATTAAATTATTTCGGGGAAATTTTTTTTATTGCGCAGAATCGGCTCCCAAATTTTACAGTTATTTTCATACTGGGCGGGGCTTTTTTTTATCGAATGGGCCATAGCATTGGGCTTCCATACCCCTTTTTTTAAAATTCCTTGAGTTTATACCGCACTTATTATATAAATAACTATTTGAGTATTTTTTTTGGGACTAATAACTATTTTTAAAAAAAACAATAGAGACAATTTTTAGTGCAGTGGTCGTTAAAAATATAAAAAAAATACTTACGATTTTTCGACTTATTTTTATTTAAGATAAATGCAAGTTTAAAATTTTTTCCCACTTCGTTAGGTTTTTTAACTGTACGGGGTGGCGTTTTTTTTACGGTTTTTAAAAATTTTTTTCAGCATCTTTCTTAGTTAGAATTACTTACCGAATACTTAAATGCACATTATCCCCTAAGTCGGGTTTTTTCCAAAAAAAACTATCCTCAAACTGAAGACCAGCGAATGTTGAGTTACCCCCAGATAATTCATAGGGGTTTTTTCCCTTTCAGCGGGGAAATTTTAAAAAACCCCTACCTGTCCAAATATGATATTAAAGGGGCGCATCAGATATTTGGGGCCCTCTTTCCCCCTGGTGAAAAACATAAGGGTATATTTGCTAAAAAAAAAACCCCGGAAATTTTACCCCGGGCTATAGTAAGGTTATGATATATTACAAAAATTAGGCGAAAAAAATAGGTTATAGTCCAGTAACTGAAGGCCTGAAAGTACTGGACTGGGTGAAATAAATCTGTACAGTTTTTTTTAATTCTTAGGTTTTTGCGAATGCTTTCAGGGAAAAAGACACGTTTGATGGGGGAAACCCCCCTTTTCCCCCCAAAGCCCCAAAAAAAAAGTTTCCCGCAGTATCTGCCAAAATATGAAAAATTTGAGAATAATTATCAAAAAAAAAATTTTGGGGGTGTTTTCCCCTTTTTTTTATTTTTAAAATTTAACCCTTTAAAATTTTCCAAAAACTTTAAAATTTTATCAAAAGGTTTGGGGTTTTTAAAAATACTTTTTAAAAAATTTTTTTTTCAAAAAAATAGGAAAAAGGTAGGGGGGAAAACCCAAAAAATTTAAATTTTTTTATGGTCCTTTAATAAATACTTTAAAAAAAGGGGGGGAATTTTTTTTAATTTAATATGTAAACATTCTTTTTTTCTATTGGGGGTTTTGACTAAAAAATAAAATTTAATTTTAAAAGGGGGGGAAAACACTAAGACCCAAAAGATCGTTTTGTAAAAATTTTTTTTTTAACCTTTTTTTTCAAAAATTTTTTCCAAAAAATTTTAAATTTTTTTTTACCTTTTTTTGGGACATGTAATATAAAAAATTTTTTTGAAATTTTTGTTTTTTTTTTAAAAAAAGATTGGGATATGTGGGGGTCTTTTTTTTTTTAAAAATTTTTTTTTCTGATAGCCTTTTTTAAAAATGCCCCTTTTTTCCTTTCCTTGGACTTTGAAACACTTTATTTGGTAAAACCACTTTAAAATTTTTATGTTTTTTTTTTGTTGTTTTTTTTGCCTGGAGTTTTGGTTTTTTAAAGCTATTTTTGGCCTTTTTTTTCTAAAAATTTTCCCAATTTTTCGTAGGGGAACCTTTAAATAGTAAGGAAAAATTTGGGTTTTTTTTTAAAAGGGAAAACAAATGATGCATGAAATTTTTTTTTTAAAACCAATATTAAAAGTTTTTCAGGTAAAATTGGTTCCCTTCGTTTTATAATAGATGTTTTTTAAAAATTTTTTGACATTGGTATATTTTTCATGAATAAAATTTTTATGCAGCAATTTTTTTGATTAAAAAGGTGAATAGATTTTTTATGAAAAATTAAAATTCAGTAAAATTTTTTGTGAAAAATTTAAAAAAATGTGTTTGTTGTTTTTTTGTTGGGGAAAAGGTAAAAAAATTAATATAATTATGTTTTTAAATTTTAATGTTTTGTTTTTTTGGATGAATATTGAAAAAAAATTAAAAAGTGTTTAGTTGTTTTGAAAAAAAAATTTCATGGGGGGGCCTATAAATCCAGAAACTGTTTTAAAAAAATTTTTTTTTCGTGAATTATGTTTTCAATATTTTCCAAAAAATTTTCAGCGGGGTTTTCAGTGGTTTCCCATTTTAAACCCCCTTTACATGAAGAATATATTTTTTTATCGAAGAAAATAATTTTTTTTTAAACATAAGGATAAAAGCTGAAAATGTCTTGTTTGATGACAGGGTGGACATTTTTTTTGAGTAATTTTTCTACTAATTTAAATTTTATCTAACGGGGGTATCTGGGAAAAACAAATTAGATCGTTGAAAAAACAATTTACATTTTGGGGAATCAATCACTAAATTTAGGTTTTAAATTTACAATAGCCCTAATTAAGTTAATTTTTAGAAATTTTGTAAGATGGTGCTTACAAAAAGAAACTACTGGTCAATCGGATAATTATCTTAATGTAATTTAATTAATATAAAGTTTTGGAGCTAAAGGATTCATTGTTAATTTATATTTATCTGCTGGATTTATTATATTAAAACAAAAAATGTACAAAGTGACTATAATTTCTTTAAAAATTTGAAATTTATCAGGTAACACTTAATAAAAACTAATTTAATAAACAAAGGATAAAAATTACAACATGCACCCAAAGAACATAAAACAATTTAAACTTTATATAAATAAAAAATTTTAAAAAGAATACAAATGTAGCTTCTAAATTTCAAAAACTGAATTAATAAAAAATTTCTTCTTCAATCTAAATATAACCCGATTTAGATACCTTTTTAAATCAATTAAAACTAAAATTAAAAATAACGATATTATTTTACTGAGCGGATAAGGGTAATACCGTTTTGCTCTAAAGACAACAGACAAAGCATACCTCCGTTAGATACAATTAACTTAGTAGAAAAATTACCACAAAAAAAAAAGTCCACCCTGTCATCAAACAAGACATTTTACAGCTTTTATCCTTATGTTTAAAACAAAAATTTTTTTCATTCATAATAAAATATATTCTTCAGAAGGGTTTAATAATGGGAAATCCACTGAGTCCACTTTTTGCTGAAATATTCATGGACAATATTGAAAACATAATTAAAAAAAATAATTTTTTAAAAAAGTTTCTGTATTGGTATAACGTCGATGATATTTTGTTTGTTTTTTATTAAAAAATTAAACACTGTTTTTGATTTTATTAACAATATTCATCCAAATACAAATTCAACAAAATTGAAATTTTTAAAAAATAATTATATTAATTTTTTTGACCTAACCTCAAAATAAACAACAAACACGATTTTTTTTTTACAAAAACCGTCTTACAATTTACATAACTTACATAATCAATCTTTTTTACCCTTATAATCAAAAATTAGCTGCATACAAAAAGTTTTATTCATAGAAATAAATAACCCCAAGTCAAAGAAATTTAAAAAAAACTATCTATTATAAAACAGATAGCAACCAATAATGGTTTTCTCCGGAAAATTTATAAATTTTTAAAAAAAATTCATAAAAAAAACACTCAGTCTAGTTTTTCCCGATTGAAAAAAAAAACCCTCAAATTACTCCTTACTGACTTACATAGGTTCCCCCACAGAAAAATTAGAAAACTTCTTGAAAACAAGGCCCCCAAATACTTTTAAAAAAACCCAAAAACTCCTTAGGCCAAAAATTAAAAAAAACAAAAACAAAATTCTAAAAAATTTTAACAGTGGTGTTTCCCAAAAAAATTGTGGTTCATGTCCTAAGGTTTACATAGGTCAAACAGGTCCGTTTTAATAAAAACCTATCAGAACACAAAAGAAGTTTTCAAAATAGTTTCAAAACAGACTCGACATATGCCAATCATTTATTAAAGAAAAACATAATTTCAATGAAAATTTTAAAATATTACATGTCCAAAACAAAGGTCAAAAATTAAATCTTTTAGAGTCCTTAGAAATAAATAGGTTAAAAAATACAAATATTTTACTAAACGATCAATTGGATCTTAGTGCTTCCCATTATTAAACTTATTTAATTAATATTATTAATAGTCGTAATCCCTCAATAGAAAAATAAGAATGTTTACATATTAAATTAGAAAAATTCCCAACCCTTACCTTAATGTATTTATTAATAGGACCATAATAATAATATAACTTGTATAAGGTTCCGCCTACCTGTTTACCTATATTTAGAATAAAATATTTTGTAACAGTAGTTTTATACCAACCTTCTGATGAAGCTAATGTTTTGTGAAACATGTTAAGGTGTTAAAATTGAAAAATAAAAAGTGGAAATCAGTACTACAAATAGTATTTTTTCTTGATAATTGAAAATGGATTTCCATCAAGTAACAGCCGACTCTATCAATTATTAGAGAATAATTGTTGAGACAAAAAATGAAGATCACCTCGAAATCTACAAAAATGGTTTCTACTGTTTTTTGCGCATCACCAATATTTTTCGCAAAAACGGCCGTCGAAAAATCCATAACATTTCACACTGGATAGATGTGGTTAGTTGTGAGTCCGCGAGTCACTGGTGTTATGAATTTCCCTGATTTTTAAAAAATTATTGGACTAATAAAAAAAAGTACATTTATACTAGACACTCTAAGCTTTTAAATAATGTACATTGAAACGCATTTCAATAGATGATGAGTTTTTAATTCGCGTTTATTTAACAAACCTTTTTTTCAAAAAATATCAATAAATTAACGACACTTTTAAAATATAAAAAAAATTGACCCATTTTTTTAATATCCTAGAAAAATCAGAATGGACTCAAACTCATATGCAATGATAGGTACAGGTTTTTCCATTCCGATGAACTTTAAATGATTAAAAAATGTACATTATTGCCCGGGTAATGGGACCATTCGTCCGCCCGCTTATAAGTGAATCCATGAAGATAGCGGCATTCTAGCAGTAGAGCGGCAGCTAAAATCAGGACACTTTTGACTACAGGGCGATCTTTATTTTTTGTCCAAACAAAAATTCTCCAATTCACATATTTTGGCAGATATTAGGGGGAAACCCATTTTTCGGGTCTTGAGGGGCCATTTTCAGCCCTTTCCCACCTGTTAATGTTGATAAACTTTTTTCCTACGAGCGTGCGGAAAAGTCCACTTTTCCGCACGCATTTGAGTTCGCAAAGTTGCACTTTTCCGCACGGCGTGCGGAAAAGTGAACCTTTCTGCACACCGTGCGGAAAAGTATAACTACTCTAAAATCTTAAGGTAAGCAAGATTTATATGTATTTTAGTAATTGTAGGCTATTTCATGCAATATACGAAGCCATTGCAAGTTTTAGTATATTCTCTTTTTTGTTTGTTACTTCGTAATTTTCAATATTTCAACTAAAACACAAAAAAAACATTTTGTTAAATACCCTGTATAATAACAATAAATGATTATGACAAGTCAAGCAACAATATGTAATCTTGGTGATTTTAACACATGTCAGATTTTTTCTTCGTTTCCATATGAACAAGCAATTGCACAAATGAATTTCAATACAAACAAGCATTTTTAATGAAAAGGCGTCATAGTGTCTTTTTTTAATTAAATAAAAATCCGACAAAAATAATTATTTAAAATGAGTAGTTCCGATAAGGAGCTACCAGATTCTATCCTGGATGCAGCAAATACCGCAAGTTTGAATTTATTACCAGCAAAATCTCGTGAAAAATATGAGAATCAATATAGTCATTTCGAAAACTGGTGCTCCAGCAAGGGGACAAAAAGTATTAAAGAAGAAATGTTCTTGGCCTATTTTGCGGATTTGCAAAAATCATATAAACCTAATACTATTTGGAGTAAGTACTCTATGTTAAAATGTGTCCTCAAAGTGAATAGGAACCTTGATTTAAGTTCATATTTCAAGCTAACATCACTACTTAAACACAAAAACATGGGATACCGACCAAAAAAATCAAAAACTTTCAGCAAAGAAGAAGTTTCAAGATTCATGAAAGAAGCACCTGATAATATTTACCTTCTAATAAAAGTTGCTACAATTTTTGGATTAGCCGGTGCTTGTAGGAGAGATGAACTTACAAACATAATGATTGATGACATACAGGATAATGAAAATTTGATAGTGGTGAAAATTCCTGACAGTAAAAATAACACTTCCAGAATCTTTGTAGTGTCCGATGAAACAAATAACGGACTTTATCTGCAATTGTACCGTAAATATGAAAATTTGCGAAAACCACACACCCCACACAGACGGTTTTTTGTCCAGTATAAACAAGGAGCATGCAGTACGCAATCTGTGGGGATAAATTCAATAGGTAAAATGCCTTCAGAAATTGCTGCATACCTAAAATTAAAAAATCCAGAAGAGTACACTAGACATAGTTTTCGTCGATCCTCTGCGACTATGTTAGCGAATTCTGGAGAAGAATTACCAATGTCAAGCGACTTGGGGGCTGGAAATCAACGGCTGTAGCTGAGAGCTACATTGATGATTCCACAAATCAGAAAAAGGATATGTCGAATAAAATATTGACCGTGAACAATTCCCCTCCTGAGCTAAGTCAACCTTCATCAAGCCGTACAATAAGCGTTTCCATAAGCCACCCGCTAAATGAAATTACATGTTCTGCAATTAATTTACAATATGCTAATAACTGTTCTTTTGTTGTAAATGTTATCAAAGTAAAAAAGTATCACTTTGCGCACTTGTTAGCAAAATAACTATTTCGCTCGAAAGCATCTCCGAAGACCTAAGAATTGCACGACAAGGAAAAACTGTACTGATTTATTTACAGCTTTGTTCCTTCATTTACTGGACTATTACTGTATAAAAAGGGGCGAAAAGAGCTTTTGCTAGTTCTAAGAATAAAAACTAATGAAGATAAAAAAAGTAAGGATTTTGACCACGAAACAACATTGTCAAAACCTTTTTATTTGATTTTCGGAAAACTTACTTACCAATTTTTAATTATAGCAATATTTTTGGTTACAATAGTTGATTGTTACAAAAATATTACCTTACCAATCTTTAAATTAACCTTATTTACAATCATGTATGTTATGTTGACCTTTTAAAGGTTTAAAAGGGTAATTTTTCTGACTTTGACGTTTACCCGGGTGGAAAGTGTTACTAAGGCACTAACAAGTAAAGTATACACACTTAAATTAGTTGCAGTTGCAGATCATCATTAAAAAAGTGTTTTCGAAGATAATGGCCGATTAAGAAGAAATCATTTGTACTCCTCCTCAGTTAAGAGAAGTCATGGAAAGTTTGGCAAACGATTTGTTATCTAAGAAGAGCCGTGCAAGGTACAACAGAGTTTATGATGTTTTGAAGAGTTGGTGCTTGTCAAATGAGCTGGCATATTTTATTAAAATTGCCAAAATAAAAAGCCATCCACCCTTTGGCCCATTTACTCGTTGTTGCCTACTACTATAAGCATTAAAGATAAAGTGGATATCAAAAAAATTTTTTTCGAGGCTATTGACATTCTTAAAACAACAAAATCTCCAATATACATCTAAAAAGTCAAACACTTTCTTTAGCAATGTCGAAGAATACAGGTGACAATATGCTACCTATAAAGGTTGCACTCATTATTGTTGTATCAGGTGCATGCCGAAGTGACGAAATGTATGAAATAAAAGTGTCTGATGTAATATAGTAAAAAGTCAACATCAATATTCTAACATCAAAAACTTATCAGTCAAGGGTATATACAGGGTGTAAAAAGTATGATGCTCATAATTTTAATGGGCGATAGTGGAGCTTAAAACAAGTCAAAAAGTTCATATGACCTATTTGTCAAAACTTGACAGATTTTTGTCTAAACGATGTCAAAGTTTTGAACTTTGAAAGCAAGTATTTCTGAAAACCTGAAACTTAAGTCTTAATGGCTTATCAATAGATTCATTTGCTAATAAAATAAACTAAGTTTCAAATGTTTTAATCTACAAATTAAAAAAATATTAATAATATCAATAATAATTTTTCCCCCAGTTAAAAATGTAAAAAACAATTGGCAACAGAGCTACTTAGCTAGAAGCCTGTGTAGTCAGTTGTAAATACGTGTTCAACGACCGCGACATTTCTGGTTGTTTTTAAATCGGGAAAAATGCGGATATGTTATACATTTACAAGTGTAGTGTCCAAGAGTTTTGAAAACGAGATGTGTGCAACCGAGAAATCCTATTCTTTAAGGAAAATAAAAAAGTGCTGTTTTAAAACATAATAATTTGTGCTCTTAAAGTGAATATTTAGCCTATTTGTGGTAAGTACAATTATTTTTTAATTACAAATATTAACCAAACAATAATTTTTGGTTTTTTACATAAATTTAATTTCAAATTAAATATCAAAATAAATTGCAAAAGTAATTTTTATTACTTGTATACAAATCAACATCTCCTTGAAAAAGTGTAAATATGCAACTCTCGCAAGAAAACGTTCAACTCGCTTCGATAAAACAGGCGCGGTGTTGCCAATTTTTTTAAACTTTGAAAGGCCATATTTCAAAAACAGTTAACTTTTGACCCTCATGTTTTTGGCCTTTTCGACTTGTTTTGAGCTTCACTATTGCCCATTAAAATCGTGGGCATCATACTTTTTACACCCTGTATAGTGAATAATAAGAAATGGGTAATGTTAATTAAAAATAGGTTATTGTTTGAAAGTTGCGGCAACCTAGATTTTGACAAATTTTGGTACACCGGGGTTTCTTAAGGCGCTGATCACGAATCCGAATGGAGATGGGTGCAAAATTTGACGCCTGAAGATTTTCCAGCTCGGGTAGAATTTGGCAGATGGATTTTAAACAACGCTCAAATTTTGTCAAAAATTTAGTGGTCTGATGAAGCGACATTTACCAGAAACAAGGTTTTAAACTGCCATAATACCCATTTTTGGGCAAGTGAAAATCCCAAAGTAATACGACGAACAAATTTTCAGCATAAATCCTCTGTGAATTTATGGGCAGGAATTATAGGCAATAAGTTAATTGGACCAATTGAAATACCAGATCGTCTGAATTCTGAACTGTATTTAAATATCTTACAAAATCAACTTGGTGGTCTGTTAGAACAAGTACCATTCATTGCAAAAGTGGATATGTACTTCCAACATGATGGGGCTCCAGCCCGTTTTGGTCGACCGGTACGAAATTGGCTAAACGAAAATTATCCGGATAGATGGATGGCAGAGGAGGGCCAGTAGCCTGGCCAGCCCGGTCACCGGACTATAATCCGTTAGATTATTATTTTTGGGGTCAAATGACACACATTGTGTACGTGAGGGAAGAAGATTGCCGTGAGGAGTTAATAGATAGGATTAACTTAGCTGGCAATGAGATCAGACAAAATGAGTTTAAAATTCTTCGATCTTCCCAAAACATAAAACGTAGAGCTAGGTTTTGTATCCGGCAAAATGGGGATTTATTTGAGCATTAGCTTAAAGACTAAATTAATAAAAAAAATGACTATTGGTCTCACAAAATGTTTATTTATTAGTTTGCACTAGGCCGTAAATTTTTAGTTTTTGAAAAAATCAATTCCTAATCAACGATGTAGGATGTAGTTCATGTTTATACATTATTTATTAAAATGTTGCTTTGTTTTATAGTTGCCTATAATATTTTCCACTATCTTTTGGTTCCCTTTTTTATTTTTCTTGAATTAAACCTCACACTAACTTTTTCAGGCATTTTTAATACAAAAATGTTAGGTTATTATTAACGGTAAAATAAAATGAAATATTTTTAAACGTTTCAAATTTAGTAATTTTTCAGATATGATTTATTTTCAAATCCATTTTACTCGAAAACGGTGAATTTTATCGAGACATAACAAGAGCACCTTTTTTTTTCATAAAAATGTATGAAAAATGAATGAATGAATTTTGATTCATATTTAAACTATGCATAATTAACAAATAAAAAAATTGAGGCAATAAATAGACGGTGTCCCCTGCGTGTACGACAAATAAATACACTATCAAGTACGTCTTCGAAATGATATAAGACCTACCAATTATTGTAATTTCATATTGAGGGGTTTCGCAAATATTTGAAAAAATCCATCTTCACGGTGCCTCCTTTAAGAGGCCCTAGCTCCCTTACGAGAGGTTTTTAGGGGCATGTTTATACAAACTTTTAGTCTTATTTTGGAGTCTAGATTACACCCCAGAAATATTTCGCGCTAATTTCGGGACACCCTGTACAATCGTGCCACAACAATATGTAGCACTGACATTTTGTTAAATAAAGCAGTTGATAATATCAAGGAAGACCTGCGACAGCACGGTTACACCAAAACACTTGTTCAAAGAACAATTTTAAACTTTTGAAATAAAAAACGGGTTATATACAAATCAACAACAAGAAATGAAGATCCTTATTATACCTTACATGCGAGGAACTTCTGAAAAAATAAGGATAGCAAGAAAATACGACATCATAACAGCATTCTCTTTCCGCAACACCCTTAGAAGTTAACACAAAACCAAGTACTTTGAATATGGGTTTATCAAATACCCTGTGAGTGTGCTGATCTATATATTGGTGAGACAAAGAAACCTTTAAAAGTTAGAATTAAGAAACATCAATAACATACTCGAATGGGCGAGACTGACAAGTCAGGTGTTGCGATATATGCTTGGTCTAAACATCATATTATTAATTAAAAAGATGCTGGGATTGTTCTTAGAGAATTCCACTCAAAGAAACGACGAAAGTTTAAATAAGCTACTATTATGGACAATTTCCATGTTCATAGTAAACCAAGTTTAGATATCCACAACAGTAGACCATAAAAATGAGCAGTAGCTTCATGCATCAATGACCCGGTTAAGATATATAAGGCATAGTCATAGGCTTAGATATTTAGTATTCACCTGAAATCGATCAGAGATACTTATTCTTCAAAATGTTGTGTAAAAAAAAAAAATAAAGACAATGAAAGTTCAAGAAGAAGTTTTTATTCAATGATACAACTACCTTAAATAAAATCGGCGATTGGTCTGATAATTAAAAAGCTATCGAAAAAAAAGTACCTAATATCTTTAGTCTTGAAAATACTTACTTAAATGTATTGTTTTCATCAAAGCCCCCCCATAAGGGCATGCCAATTTGTTTGCTAAGTTCTTTCCTAAAGGCACTCGACACATTTATCGACATTGCTTCAGATTCACAGAGTCCTGATACATTCATTGGTATCGTACAGAAAGAATTATAGACTACCGTGTCATGTGGTTCTGGATCAACTAAACTTCTTATAATTACTAATAATATAGAGAAGACAACCGGTGCAAGAACTTCGATGATGGTTTGAATCGGTTTTCGGTACTGTAGTACCCAGTTTTTCCACATAAGCAGTCGAAACTTGTTGAATTTTTGACCCATGGTTTCTGTAAATGAAGAAGAAAAACGTTTAGCTTTAGATAATTGAAACATTTTGTACGTATAATATCTAAATTAATTAAACTAACTATTTCGATCAAAATTATGGATGACAACTTTAACGTAAAAAAAAATACATCATGGCGACATACCGCTTGAACGTTTATCTGACTATTTCTTTTAACCTGTGCTAAAGAACGAGAGAGGATACGCGGTAGTTAACGGTTAGTTGGCGAAAAAATGTTTATAGTAATTATCTTAAAAGTTACCTCCACTTCGATTTTGACCAAATTTAGTATACAAGGTTTTTTTGTTGCGCTTATCACGAATCTAAAAACAATTTTTTTGGCAAGGTTTCGTTTTCGAGATATTCATCCTCAAATTTACAAATCAAACTAACTTATTACACTATTCCTCCTTCTTTTTGCACATAATTCTTGATTTATAAACTAAATTGGCGTACAATATTTTATAAACACCTTTTAAAAAAATGTTTTTTATTTATTTTACACCTTTTTTTCCATTTAATAGTAAACCTTCATTTTTAAACGACGCAACCATGTATACACTAGGGATTTTATCAGCAAATATGGCCGAGGCCTTTGACATAAAAACTTCGCAATTTAATGGAAAACAGGTAAAAATAAATAAAAACCAAATTTTTAAAAGGTGTTTATTAATTATCGTGTGCCAATTTAGTGTAAAAATGATAAATTGTGTGCAAAAAGAAGGGGGAATATAGTGAAAATAAGGTTAGTTGATTTCCAACTATGATAAAAAATATCTCGAAAACAAAACGTTGTCAAAAAAATGTTTTTACATTCGTGATCAGTGCTCTAAAAATACCCCGTATACCAAATGTGGTCACAATCGGAGTGGAGGCAACATTTGAGATAATTACCAAAAATATAAAGATATATGGGGTATTCAATACAGACAGGGGCACCCTACTAGGTATATAGCAATGGACCGGACGAATTTGCAATCGTCCGCTATTTGTGTATGCATTCTTTTTGTTCAGTAAGAAACACAATTTTCAGGTTGTTGGGAATTATAAATGTATAAAAATTATTTCGCCTGGCGAATTTAAAGTAAACTGTGTGTTTTTAAAAAATCCTTAACATTTAAAACCTAAAATGAATATTTACCAAATTGAGGAAAAAGTTAAAATTGTTCAGTGGTATTAAGGGGGAAATTCTTTACAGCGGGTAAAAAATATATTTGCTGAAAATTATCCTAATAGGCCACATCCTGAAATTACTACTATTTCAAGAATTATAAATAATTACCAAAAAAACGGATGCGTTTCTCCCAGAAACCATAAAATACAAATCGTCCAAGAAGTTAATGAGAAACGGGAAGCGAAATAAATTAATTTGTTGGCATTAATTAATGAAAATCCAACATTGTCAACACGTGCGCTTACGGTTGAGGTTAATTTAAGTATTACAAGAACGGTGAGGAGAATAAAAAAAAAATAAGTATCGTTCATACAAAGTTCAAAAAACCCAAGAAATTTATCCTGAGGACAATATCAGGAGAATGGAGTTTTGTGAAAACATGATGAATAAGGCAAATGAAAATGAAGATTTTATTCGAAACATTGTCCTTACTGATGAGTTCACATTTTCACTCCATGGTAGGCATAATCCCACTCACACTCGTTATTGGTCTCAGGAAAATTTACATAGGTATTTTGAACTAAGAACTCAACGTCCTCAAAAGGTAAATGTCTGGAGCGGTATTTATGGGGAACATGTTATTGAGCCATACTTCATTGATGGTAACTTAACTGGTCAAAAATATTTGGATCTTTTGCAACAGCAAATAGTTCCAGAAATCAGACGATTGGCAGGTCCTCGATTTAATGAAGTGTGGTTTCAACAAGATGGCTGTCCAGCACATAATACACGTTTGGTTTTGGATTATTTAAATAATACTTTTCCAAACCGTCTTATTGTTGGATTGAGAGCTTCAATACCGTGACCCGCTCGCTTTCCTGATCTGGCTCCTAACTATTATTTTCTTTGTGGTTATGCAAAATCCAAAATTTATGGTTTTCGGGATGATCGCGCTATGAATCTTGATGAATTGCGTGTAAAAATTCGCAATGTTTTTCAAACAATTACACCTGTGATGTTAAACAATGTTCGAAGAAGTTTCTATGATCGCTTAGGACATTGTTTAGCGGATGGCGGTGGATTGTTTGAATACTTGCTTCAATAATTAATTTAGATTTTTTTGTTTTAACTTAATTTTTTTATGTAGAATTATTTTTTTAGTTTTTAGTTGGGATTTTTTAGAATAACATGTTTTCTTTCCTTAGAATCGAAACAATAATTTTATTATTGTTTTGATTCAAAAAAACTCTGACAAGCAATAGCGAATTTTATCTCCTACATGCGTAAATAATTATGAAAAACATGAAATACGGCAGTACATCCCAACCCGTCCGTGGTTACAAAATTACTGAGAATTGAACGAAAGCGCGCCGGTTGGTCGCGCGAACCTCGGCTGCAGTGCTTAGAGGGTAATCGCAAATTCGTCCGGTCCATTGCTATATACCTAGTAGGGTGCCCCTGTCTGCCAAGCCTTATTGGATCGTCAGTCCAAAAAATAGTTAAAAAAAATTAAAAAAAAACAGGCTTGTATAGCAAACCGAACTAAAAATTAGAAAATAATTTTTAGGGGTAATAGTCTCGAAAGTTGCCTCCACTCCGATTTTGACCAAATTTCTGTACGGGGGTTTTTTGGGGCGCTGATCACGAATCTGAAAATTTTTTTAGCAGGTTTTGTTTTCGAGATATTTATGATCAAAGTTAAAAATCAAACCAACCTCATTTTTATTATATTCTCCCTTCGTTTGCACACAATTAAAGATTTTTACACTAAATTTGCACATAATTTTATAAACACCTTTTAAAAATATTGTTTTATGTTTATTTTACAGATTTTTTTAATTAAATTATGAAGCTTTACTTTCAAACGGGGGAACCATGTTTGCTGAAAATTTTCGTAGTGTATACATGGTTATAAAATATTGTGTGCCAATTTATTAAAAAAATCAAGAATCCTGTGCAAAAAGATGGAGGAATAGTGCAAATGAGGTTAGTTTGATTTTCAACTGTGATGATGAATATCTCGAAAAAATATTTCAGATTCTTGATGAGCGCCCCAAAAAACCCCCCGTACACAAATTTGGTCAAAATCGCAGTAAAGGCAACTTTCGAGACAATTACCTTTTTAGATATAAAGAGTTTGTGTTATAGTAGTAGAAAGTTCAATAATCAATTATAACTGAAGTTATTCACAAAAAAATTCAAATATAGTAAAAAAACTTTACTATATTTTAATAATATTTATATTTACTAGTATGACATAAAAGTTTGTATACAACGCGGGTGTTAATAGATGTGTATTGCCCTCGGGCGACTTACAAAAGAGCATCGCTCTCGGGGCATATATCCTTGGTACATAAATACAGTGTACTCCGTCTATAACGTACACGGGATATAACGTACTTCCGTTTATTACGTACACATTTCATTAGTCCCGGCCAAAATACTTTTGATTTTTTACCGGATATGGCGTACCATATATAATTTTAACTCCGCTTATAACGTTCAATATTTTCACCAAATCAGTTGCGAATTTCCGGTTGTTATTACGAGTGTATGTTATTACCGGACAGTAGTTTCCGCGCCCCCGGTAATTACCGGATGCGGGGTTATAACTTTTAAATTTTTCGAATTTCCGGTTGTAAGATACAAGTGTACGTTATTACCAGACGGTGGCTCCACGGCCGCAATTACCGGACGGTAATAACTTTTTTTATTACTAATACAGACGATCAGTAAAAAAACTTGCCTGGATAAAAAATGGTCTATTAGAGCCCGGTACTTTAGAAGGCCGGGGATTTTGGATAGGAACTTGGACCCTTTTTTACATAAGCGTTATTGATAGGATATTATTATACAGAACAACTTTTAGTTAATAACCTTGTAAAATATTATTACCTTTCAAATAAATATTCAGATAAACAAAAGCAAATATAATTAAATAAAGCCATATAAAATACGTATTAACAAACTGTACCTTTTACTTTGCCATTTCACTTTTTTATAAAAAAAAACAAATAAAATATAATTTTACTTAATTTCATTTTAACAACATATTGGGTTATGTCAATATAAAAAAATATGTGTACCAATATACATGTACAACTATTAGAACACGATATAAATCGCAGAAACGGAAGCTGCATTAAAAAAATGTCTAAATTATTAAACTATCAGCATATCATATCCCAGAACGTCATACTGATAATTATCATTGTTTGAAATAGGTTTTTTATAATTATAATGTACGAGGAGGATCAAATGTAAATAAAACGTTTATTTTTAAAGGCGAAAGTTTGAAGGGCGTGGCGTATTGGCATTGTCCCCCTGTGACACGACGCAATCTTAAGTTATGTCGAGTTAGGGAAAGACAATGTTTTAACGATTTGAATATATAGGCTAAGCAATAAGTTACAAATGATGAAAAATAGAGATACTGCTTCAAAAAAATACGTGCGATACTCATTCGATCCGGAATAATGTCTGTACGGGGTGGCGCTTTCGTTGACCTTACAGGGTATAGAAACTGAAAGAGATAGGACAAATCTGATTGCGCAATCTCGATTTCGATTTTTGAAACAAATTCAATGGTAAAAATAACTGATAACTTGATTCGTTTTGAGATACAGAGTGTTTTTCAAATTTTGTCAATTTGGCCAGGCACTTGTAACCCCTTTGGTATTGGAGATAGAAAAAAGTATAAATAGAAAAGTTTTAGGGATTTTTGCGTATCAGTGGCGTACCTATAAATTTTTTATTGACTTTTATTTTTAAGTTATAACACAAAGTTGTGTTTTTTTAAATAGAACACCCTGTATATTTTTTTAAAAATGGATAGAGCTTACAAAGACCAATTCGATGATATATAGTTTGATGGGTCTGTCTGTAACAGATGTTGCGCAAATTTGCAAAAACCTATAAAAATTAAAATATTTGAGACAAAGTTGTTGTTTTTTAATGGGACACCCTGTGTATTTCTTTAATAAGTAATGCAACTGACAAATATCAACCAAATGATATATGGTTTAATGGGTCTGTGTTCAATAGATCTTGGGCAAACTGCCAAAAACGTAAAAAAAATCATATATCCAATCCTTGCTAACACTTATTTTATTATTTAACCAATTTTCTTACTTCTATATAACTAAAATTTAAATTACGAATAAAAAATCCAAGACTAAAATATATATTTAATAATTCATACTATTAAACCTATGCCTAAACTTTATATAAAAAAGTTTTGATATTGCTGTGTTTATCATGATTGAAAAGGGAAAAATTTTCTAAAGTAGGCTTTGAGTATAAAACCCCGTATGAAACAAAATGAAACTGACGTAATTTGTATGACTTATTTGGAAGCAGTGATATTATTTTATAAAATGGAGTTTCAAAATTATGAAAAATTTAATATGTTGGAATGTTACATTGAAAGTGGAAAAAATAGTATAAATGCATTAAATCTGTATTTTAATAGATATCCAGAACGAAGGCAACCAGGACAGAAAATGTTTGCCAGATTAGTAAGTATCTTTTCAAAAACCACGTTCAAAGACCTATAATAAAGAAAACAGAGAGCTGGAAGAAATGAATACAATAGGGTATGTTGTCGCAGAACCTACTGCATCATCCAGACAAATTTGGGATGCTATTGGTGTTAATAGAAAAAAAAGTAAAAAAAATTTTTAAAAAGCCACAATTAATATGTTTATAGAAAAATCCATAATTTACATCCGGGTGACCGAACGCCGTATCACATTTTGTTTGTGGTATCTCCGGCAATGTGAACAAGATCCAGAGTTTTCCAGAAAGATAATAAGGGGCAGATGAAGTTCGAGTAACTAGTGATGGACTGTTTAATCGCCACAAAATCTTTACTGGTCAAACGGAAATCCTCGTTTGACGTAAACAGAGTCAGACAAGGGAAATTCGGTTTTAATGTGTGGTGTGCACTTTACAAGAACAGAATTTTGTGCCATTTTGAATTTGATGACAATCTCACAACAGACCTTTATTTAAATATTTTGAAAGAAAATTTATTAAATGAGATAGATATTCTTCCCCCTTTTGGAAATGAATAATGTCATCTTTCAACAAGACGTGTAACTTTGCCACAATGCCCGTGCCGCGAGGTTATTTTTATGAACATTTTCCCAATAAGTGGATAGGTACCAATGGTCCAGTTAGGTGGCCGGCACGGTCACCTGACCTTTCCCTATGGACTTTTTCCTCTGGGGATTTGTTAAAAACGAAACCTATAAAACTAAGAGCAACAATTTAAATGAATTACACATGCATTTTAGGAACAGTTTACAAAAGGGGTCCAACTTGCATATATATAATGCTTTAAGAAGTGTCGCTAAACGTTGCGAAAAATGTATAGAAAATAATGGTTTGCAATTTGAACATTTGCTAAATATTTCGTAATTAAAATTTATAAAATAATTAATTCTTTTTTGTTTGTTTAAATTATTCAACTTATAATATTAGTATTACTGGTAATTATGTTAAATTTTAGTTTATCTAAAAATGTATTTTTTTTAAGATAATTAAATAGTTCTCCCTTTTAAGTATAAATTAAAATTATATTGCTTCGTATCTTAATATTATTATTAATATGTTTTTTATTATGATTTTGAGATATTAAAATTACATAGTTTTCATTTTTGGTTTTATTTAATTTTTTATGGTTTTTGTCAGTTTGGCCAGATCTATTACACACAGACCCATTAAACCATATATTATTTAATCGATCTTTGTCTTTTTTTTAATTATTAAAGAAATACACAGGGTGTCCCATTAAAAAAACAACTTTGTGTTACATCATTTAATTTTATAGGTTTTTGCCAATTTACGCAAGATCTATTACAGACAGACCAATTAAACTATATATCTTTAAATTTGGTTTTTGTAAGCTCTATCCATTTTTTAAAAAATATATGGGGGTGTTCCATTTAAAAAAACCCAACTATGTGTTATAATTTAAAAAATAAAAGTCAATAAAAAAATATGGGGTAAAATCCCTAAAACTTTTCTATTTACAGTTTTTTTCTATCTCTAATACCAAGCGAGTTACAAGGGACGGGGCCAAATTGACAAAATTTGAAAACACTCTGTATCTCCAAAACGAACCGTTATCCATGATTTAGTTTCACCATTGAATTTGTTTCAAAATCGAAATCGAGATTGCACAATCAGATTTGTTCTATCTCTTTAGTTTTCGCTGTACCCTGTAAGGTCAACAAAAAAGACGCCACCCTGTACAAATGATTCGAAGCGTTTATTTGCACAGAAAAAATTGCAAAAGTTATAAATAATTAAGGATAAAAAAAATAATTCGCTTTTTGCCGATATCTTATAAACTATTCATATTTTAGAAATGTTAAAAAAAAATACCTAAGTAGGAACTATATCTCCATTATTTATAAATTTATTTTAACGCCAAAGTGGGCCTTCCCGAGACATTTTTAGTTTTGCGCGCGGCGTCAAAAACAGATTACGTCACACTAAATACATTTTTTAAGGGGATATTCTAGTGTATAGGCATAAATTTTAGGTGATTTTTGAAGTCCCGTAAAAAGCAATTAATATTTTTACTATCTATTTTTAATAAGTTATTTATTAACATGACAAAAGTACAAAAAAAAATTAAAAAATAAAAAAAGTTGGAAATTCAAAAAATTAGCATCTGACGAAGTGGAGGGTGTCTCGTGACCATGCCCACGATTTCTCAAGTTCTACTGGACCGATTTACTTGACATTTTTTGAGAGTCTTCTTTGTAGACCTTATAGACTAAAATTCATGCCTCTACACAGAGCTGTCAAAGTACTCTTAAATAGTACTTCAAGTACAAGTACCAAGTATTTTATTTTTTTAAAATTACTTCAAGTACAAGTACCAAGTATTCATTAAAATGTACTTGCATTTTCAAGTAAATTGAAAAAGTACTTGAAGTACCACCCAAGTATTTTACTTGAAGTTAATCCAAGTACTTGAAGTAAACCAAAGTACTTGAAGTAAAACAAAGTACTTGAAGTAAAACAAAGTACTTGAAGTAAAACAAAGTACTTGAAGTACACCAAAGTACTTGAAGTAAACCAAAGTACTTGAAGTACATAAAAGTACTTGACAAGTACTTTTTATTTACTTGAAGTATTGTTTTTACTTCAAGTACTTTTTATTTACTTGAAGTACTTTCTTTACTTAAAGTACTTTTTTTTACTTGAAGTATTTTTTTTTTACTTCAAGTACATCAAGTAGTTAAATAAATACTTCAAGTAATTTACTTGGTCAAATTATGTAAAAATCCAAGTATCTTCATAAAAACTAATCAAGTACAAGTACAAGTACCTCCTAATAAAAAGTACTTGAAGTAAAATACTTGAAGTACAAAAAAGTACTTTAAGTAAAATTTTACTTGAAGTACTTCAAGTTTTGACAGCTCTGCCTCTACACTAGAATACCCCCTTAAGGTATTAAATATTAATTCAAAAACTTTAAAAATTATGGTGTATTAAGAATTTATTCTCGTTGAAAATTTAACTTAAAGATAATTTTTTAATAAGTTATACAATTGATAATAAACAAAATTATCTTGAACATTGATTTTTATTGTAAATAAAAAAAAAATTAAATAGTGGTTTTAAAAATTTTTCGTTTAGTGGAGCCCTTCTTATATACATACTTAACAAGATTAAGCCATAAACGTTTTAAACATTTTAATGCCTTGTTTATAAAAATTTTATAACTTGAACAAAAAATGCAATATTTTGCATTTTTTTTCAAAGCCTAAAATTATTATAAACAAAGTAATACATTTTTTTAAACTTTAATGGCGAGATCTTGTTAACATTTTGTACAAACTCTATGGCAAATAAACAATTCAAATTTTAATTATTAATTATGGTTTAAGTAGTTTTTATTTTTTTACCCTTTAAAAGGATGACCAATTTGTTACAGAAATTTTGTTCTGTAATAAGTTTGCTAAAACTATTTGTTAGGTCGACCATTGATGTTATCACGTTTAAATAACAATTATATTAAACTTTTTTAATATAATATAGGATAAACGGCTATTTTTTATAGATTCTCCTCTATAGAAAACAGGAAAAGCTAATTTGTGTACAGATTTGTTTTTTTTTTTAAAATATGCACCACTTTTCAAAAGATAGAACTGGTGGTTTGTTGTTTACTTTAGGTACCAAAAAATATCTATAAACTGTGAAAATTTATTTTTATGAATCCACAACAATCGTAAAATATATATAAAAAAAACATGGGCATATTAAAAAATTGAATTTAATTAAGAAATCAATACCAAATACGAATAGTTTATTGAACTCTGATCACTTTCAGAGCTTCCTATAACTTAGGACTTATTAATAATTTAGATTCAGCTTTTGCGTTGCCAAACATTTTTCATAGATATTATTTATTAAAAAAAGCAAATATGTTCTATTATTAACGTGGCAGTCAATATCATAGGTTCATCACCTGTAACATTAAGTAATAGGTTCCTTGTATAAAATCTTGAATTAAAAACACTTGCCTATTTTGGAACCATCTGCCAAACATTTTTTCTCGGAACGCGCATGCCCTGCGTTGCCACATTTATCGGATTTCTAGTTTTTTATTATTTGCAAATTATAGTAGACAACTCTTTTAAAATTTATTGAATTTTTAGTTGTTTGTTATGATCCCACTGCTGTGTTCACACGTAGTGTCGTGGTTGGGCCCAGTAGAATCTTTTGGAACATGAGCTAGAGTTGCTGGTTATCGGCAACTCTTTTGGCTAGCGTATGGAACGGGATCTGAAGCTAAGATGAATACAAGGCTTAACTCAAGGTGTTAGCATACCGTGCTAATGAGTGAATGACTTAAACAGGTGTCTTCAACGGTGCCTCTGAGATACAGGGCGACCTCTCAAAGTATCTAGCCTTACTACGGTAATGCGGGGCTCTGCCGTGGTGGATTATTGCTTCCCTAGCTCCAAACAGAAAGCGGACAGAACCGTTTTTATAGAAAAAAAGTGACAAAGGTGCGCTGACCGAAACGGATAAATCCATTTCGAGAGGTGTCACCCAAGGTCACAAGCAGACAAAGGTGCGCCGACCGAAACGGGTAAATCCGTTTCGAAAAGTGCCCCTGAAGTCACCGGCGCCTGTTTCACGGGAAAGGGCTAATCCATCCCGAACAAACAGGTGCTTAAAGTTAAGAAGGGATCCGCTGAATCTAAACAGTTATAGGCGGATCAGAACCGTCTTTATAGGGAGAGGATCTCTCCTGGCTTTTAATAGAACAGCTGTTATAGGAAATCCGTTTTCATTAGGTGTAAGGTCGAAGATGTCGGTCTCGTGAAGTGAACATCTGGTTCTAATTCTGTAACAAAGGGGATTTCACTACATGAAATAAAGATAATAAAAATTGGTAGTGACTTACCGGTATTAATAAATAAAGAATCAGATGATACTTGTGGACCATTTTTAATTGTTGTAACTGCGTAAAAGTTTATTTTAGATTTACAAAACAGATTAACTGGAAACGAAAACATTGCAATTTTGGGACAAGTGGTTGAAAACTTATAACAGTTTTGTTTTTCTGAATAAGCCACACTGGGAACATTTTTTTAAAATTTTTATGACACAATAAAAGTTAGTTTTATTTTATGTTTTAATGCTAAGCTTCCGTAGTATGAAAACCAAGATAGTTTTTATGGTGGAATTTTTAGCTTATATGGGTCACGTTTTAATCGTTATGCAAAAGTATTGTTTTTTCTATGGTAATAATTCTGAGAAATGCATTGCACATTTTGAACTACTTTTTTTTAAGTGCGTAACTGCAGGTGAGGTGTTCATTTATGTAGGGGTATAATTCATTCAGCAAATTATTCGCCTTTTTGGTATCATATAAATTGGTATGTTCCCAAATTGTTAGATTTGTCACTAACTTCTTAGAGCCAAACAATTTCAAAACAAATATACAGCCCCATAAAAAAAAGTTGAAGGTCCGAAAAACTTGACCATAGTGTCTTTATGTAAATTGCTGAATCCGAATCCAGGGTCAGTTTGACCCCATCAGGATAGGGTCAAGGGCATTTTAAGGTCAAATCGCAACCAAATTCGATGGGGTCGTAAAGCCATTAAATTTTATTTCAGTAATCACTCTAAAGTTTCCATGAGCGCTACATATTCTGTATTAAGAATTTTTTTTACTTTTAAAACATATGGATATTTATCTCAAGATGTTTTTGTAGTTTTTACAAAAAAAGTCATCAATAGCGTAGATATGATTATTTTCCAAAGGCTCTATTTTACTCGCCAGAGGACCAGAGCCTCGCCGCGGTGATTTGTAATGCACGTTATTTTAGTGCATTTATCGATTAATTTAAAAATAAGTTAATATTTTTTTATTGTCCTCTTTTTAACAAAAAAAAAATATAACATACAGGGTGCTTAAAAAGTTCGAATTTCCAAATTTGTATTTTTTTTTTGTACTGAGCAGCCAGTATACTTTCTTTTATATACAAATAAAGCTTGGTTAACCGACTTTAAAAATAAATGATTAGCTAGATTTATACTATGTATTTAATAATGATTATTTTTATTGCATTATCTTTATGTTTTAATATTTTTTAATTTACACTTTAGTTTTAATTGTTTTTTACATTAACATTTGGTTGGTTATTTTGCTTTCACTTTCCAGTAGAGGAAAATTATTACCATTGTTATTATTATTATTATTTATTTACAAAGATCCGACATGACGTATCCTTTGTCTCCGACCTCATATGGCGTCCTACGAAAGTTTTGTAGACTTGTTGAGGCTGAACTCCATTCCAACATCTCTGGTACATGCGTTAACCACTTTAAGAGACTGTTGTAGGTCTCGCTCGCTAGTTGCGTACAGTTTCAGGTCATCCATATAAAATAGATGGGTTACCTTATGCTCACATCTTCCAGGTGGTTCACAGCAATATCCGCGTGTATTTCGAATGGACACAGATACGGGAAGCAAAGGATTGAGTGAGTGACCCTGAAATACGCCCCTGTTAAACGTTATGGGTTCGGTAATAATTTTTTGTACCCCAGATGTTATAAAGAACTTTGATTTCCAAAGTGACATCAGTCGCTCAATGCATCGAATTAGGTTTTAGGAACCTTAAGATCTTTAAGCAGATGCAACAGTTATTCGTGAGATGTTGTGTCAGACGCTTTTTTGTAGTCAATATACGCCATATTAACCCTTGATTCCTTTTTTCCTCGCTGCTCCCCTACATCAGAGAGTATGGGATCAACTGCAGTCAATGTTCTTGAATATAAAATTCTGGTAAAAGCCTTGTAGCAAGTATGGAGGCAAGTGATCGGTCTATAGTTTTTGGGTAGTTTTAAGTCGCTCCTTTTTTTTGGTATCAATAATATATAATCAATCAGGAATTGGCGTGTCCCCCTTAAGCCAAAAATTCAAGATTCTTGCTAACTGCGGATGTGTACTGGGGAACTTCTTTAACCAGTGGCTGTTGATACCATCCGGACAAAGTGCAGAATAGTGTTTTACACCATCTAGGGCACTTTTCACCTCCTCTGGCGTGATCGGTGCACTCTCATGTTGGTCAAACTGCTTGTCCGCACAATAGGCTCTAAAATTAGTCGATGCTGAAGTGTCTCGTTGTAATGGCTTTGAGACTTCGTAAACATCCTTTCAGAACTATTCTACGACATTTGCTGATGGCGGATTTTCAATTGTTGGTGTTGAGTCTGCGAGAAAGCTAGAAGGCCTAGTTACATATTTATTTGTGTCTCTTATCCCTCTAGCCTTTTTCTTTAAGCCATGGTTTATAACATCCAAGGATCGTATGCCGTCTAGGCAACGCTGTTTGATGATAAGAAGCACACTTCTGTTAAGTGTATGGTGTTTTTGGAGTAACTTTAAAGCCATTTTCCCGCTCTTTTTAGTAAAAGGTCTGTTGGATGATATATATTCTAATACACATTGTAAACGCGATGCCTCTTGCCGCATCAAATCCATTTTCTTGACTATTTTCTGCATTCGGCGTTCGGCGTTCGGTCTTTTAAAAAGTTCGGTGAAAGCTGTCTGAGCGGTTGTTAGAAATAAGTTGTTTCGCAGCCTCATAAACAGCGTTGTTAAGTGCCAATATATCTGTATGTTCTGAAAGTCTGTCACGAAGTGCATTGTCCGCTTGTGCGATATTTTAAGGCTTTATGTAGGACTTAATATTGATGTTTACAAGTCTTTCTGTTAATTTATTATCGGCGTTCCCGGAAGCAATCTCGTTTACCGTATCCTCCGTAGGCTGGTCCTGTTCTGGATCCTGAATAGGTTCCAGGTCTTGATGTGGCTCCTGTTGTCTTGGAGTTCTGACACAACCAGAGTGGTTAAGATAAGCTACATAGTCTCTTAAATGCTGTCCGGAGAGATGACTTAATTCAGGATGTTTAGGACACCATGCGGCATGCATTCGTCTCATGTAGCCCCTAGTGTTGGAGTCGCTGAATGCATATATGCATCCATCAGATCGTCCCTAAGCTCGTCTGTCCACGTGAAGCGTCCATGTCCATAGCCAAGGTCGTTGTGTTTGTCACACCATGCTGCTAGGTAACCCTCGGTCTCAGACTTGAGGTCACTGATCAAAAACCCAAACGTGAGTTTTCGAGATAGATTATGTCTTTCTATCTTTAAGTAAAATGCTCCGTGCTGCGGCTTATTAATGTAATCTTTTAAGAGCATCTAGTGTTCTACTCTTTTAACTGCAGTTCTTATGGCTTTAGACCAAAGTCTTGTAAGTGGTTGGTCGTCGTTTGGTTCTATCGCAATCTCCGCTGCCTTAAATAGAAATGCTTCAACGTTATGTGTTATGTTCATGTGCTCTCACTAGTTGCATCAGTGGATCAGTACTACTGGTAACTTGACAAGCAAGACTCAAAATTATTTATATTATTACTTTTATTAATTTTATTATTATTAAATGTCTTATGTAAATCTAACTAATCCCACAATTTTAAACTGTGTTATCCAGTAAGCTTCATTTGCTATAAGCTGCTCGACAAAAAAATTCGACAGTCATTGCTTTTGAAACACCCTGGATGTTATTTTTTTTTGTTATAAAGACTACAATATAAAAAATGTAAACGTGTTTTTAAAGATAAAGACATACAAACATACAAAGAAACATCAAAATGGCAAGATAAGCTGTAGATAAGGCTAAAAAATTATTATTTTGTTACTAGACTGAAAATACCTAAATACACTTGCCAAATAATATTTAAATAATATTTGAATACTAGGTGTTTACTTTTCCACTTAGTATATTATTTTGATTTGAAATTGGTAATTTTAATTACGAATATACTTCTCTTAGAAATCTATAAAATAATAATTCAACACTGTTTACGCTTACTATAAGTGCTTTGGTGCGTAATATGATAAGATATACATGACAGATTAAAAAAAAGGGCGATATACCTTATCATTTATTTTCCTACCGAGTTTATTGCATACAGCTTTTCCCGTTGCTATAATAGTTATTTTCCTAATAAGTGCGCAAAGTGATACTTTTCCGCACGCCAAAGCGGATAAGCTTTAAGTGCGAAAAAGTCACTTTGCGCAAGTTTTAGAAACAATACCTTTTCTACTTGCGAATACTTTTTCTACAAGCGTTTTATTAAAGAATATGATTATTAGAAATATACGAATATTTCAGTAAAAATTAAAAATCAAAAGTAAATATTTACATTTTTATTTTAACTGATTATACAAAAAAAAACTATTATTAATTATTATTAACAATATTAATGTTAAAAGTACAATTAGTTGCATGTTGAAGGTTTATGGCCGATTTCAAATGATTTCTTAGGAACGTCGATAATGGTTCGCTGCTCGATGTTAAGACGAAATCTTGTGTTTTAGCTGATTGAACAGCGTCTGTGGAACAGGAGATTTCATATGGCTTCTTGAGTTTTTGGCTTTTTGCAGTTTAAAATTTTTTTACTTAACCCCTTTTTGTAGCCTGTTGATTCTTTAATGTATCCCTCGGCTACCGTTGTCGATTTCTAACCGCCGAAACCGCTTAATCCTTTTCCGGAATTTGCAAGTAACGTTGTAGAAGATCGCCGGAAGCTGTGGCCGGTATATAGCTCTGGATTCGGCAACTTTAAAAATGCTGCTCTCTCAGAAGGCATCTTCCCAAATCTATTGATCCCAACGCATTGTTGTGTGCAAATTCCCCTTTTGAAATATACGAAAAACCGTTGATATGTTGTCGGTGGCCGTAATGCTGTATACTTCCGATATAAGAACAAATACTTTCCGTCGTTGATCTCTTCAGACATAACGAAAGTACGTGAGGTATAGTTTTTTGCGTCTGGAATCTTCACAACAATTAGGTTGTCTTTGTCCTCGATGTTGGATGTTTTCATTTTTGCAAGTTCTTACTTCGATCGTCTGCAAGCGCCAGCAAGTCCGAAAATGGTCGCAATTTTTATCAAAAGATATATTAGTTCTAACGCCTTTTTCTTCACACCATGTTTCAAATAAATTATACTGGTTCTCGTACCTTTCTTTTAATTTTGCCAGCAGGAGCTCAGAGTTGGCCAAACTTGCGGCTTTTAAAACATCGTCTGGCAATTCTTCCCCCATTTTTAGAAACTTATTTTAAACTTTTTACCGAATTTTCTGATGCTTTCGTGGCATTAGAAAATGTTTGTACTTGGTTGCTGCAGCAACAAGAAAAAATCTTTGATTTTTTATTGTTTAGCATGGTGTCTATGAAATACATGGTGCATGGAAAAATATTAAAATGATAATAAAGAAAATTGATATGGGATATTTACTAAGCGCCAAATTTATCTAAAGTTCAATAAAGCACAATAAAAGAATATGTAGAACCCTTTTTTTAAATATTATTTCATCCAGAAGTTATTAATACATTGAAAAACCGACCATAAATACGGCAATGCTGAAATGAGTGCGCAAAGTTAAACTTTGCGCACTCATTTTCGTGCGCAAAGTAAGTACTTTGCGCACGCAAATAGAAAAAGGATATTATTTTAAAAAATTTAAAGGAAGAGTATAATTTTAAAATCCATATTTTTGCATCAATAGCAAATTCCGGCCTGACGCACGTAGTATGTATACTACACGAAATGTCTAAGAGAATCCCCCCGCCTTTGTCATAACTTTGTTATCGTTCCACATAAAGGTGCGAAATTCAGTATGTAAATTACCATAAATATTTTACTTATTTGTGAACAAATTCGGAATATTTATGTCAAGTGGTTTCTCAGATATTCGATTTTAAAAATTACCCATTTTACTATTTATTCATTTATTCCATTTATTCATTGACTCATTAAAATTATGGGGCACTTCCCCACAGAATAGAAACTTGAAATATAGTATACTTGTATTAAGTTTGAAGACATAAGTAAAGAAAAAATTCTGAAAACTGCGAATTTTACTCGAAACACTCCGAAACAAGAACAATAATATCGTATATTTAAAAGATATTTTAGAACAGAGGTTCCCAAACTTATTTCGTCTACCGCCCACTTTAAAAATCAGTTATTTTGTAGCGCCTCCCATTTTTTTTACCTTTAAAACCCCAATAACATATTAGTCTAGCCTAAAGTTTTATTAAACCTACATTCTAAACGAGACTTTTCTTACCAGTGAGAGCAATGATAATGCAACTTTACAATATTAAGAGTATCTATTATTCAAAATAAACAATAATCAACATTGAGCAATAATTATATTACTTTTCAATATTAAGGGTATCTTTTACCTATTCAGCTCAGCTTGGCCGCAACAATATACCTATTTTTAATGTTTTTTGGAGGTGGGGACCTCACTTGCGACACTTGAAGACACGAGTATCTTTCAGTGTTTGATACATATTACTAAATATCTTAACATATAAATAGCATGGTGAACGCATTAAGGATTTTAAATATTTAATATATTTTTAATTTATATTTATAAAATAAAATTGGATATAAATATGAACTAATAAATGAATGTTGTGTAGTAAGAAGATTTTAATTTCCGTGAATTTTAATAAATGAAGTAGCTGAAGTTACAAATGATCCATCGGTCCCTTAAATCCCATCAGCACCTCCCAATTTTACCCGGGCCCCTTACCACCCCCCTCTAGGCCTCCCCCCCCATCGCTCACCTCGAATCATTATATCAATATTTTTGATTTTTTTTATATTTGAACTACTTTATTTCTTTCAAAAATACTGCGCGAAGTTCGGGAGGCTCTTTGCATCATCAGAAAAATTCCCGAGAAATTATTTTAAATATTAGATAATTCTGTGACTGCTCTAAACACAGTAAGCGCGGACCACTGGGTGTGTTGAGCTTGACTTAAGAATTTTTAACATTCTTAAGATGGGTTATTTATAATCACAATTAATTACCTAATTTCTAATAAAATAATTTCTTTGTCCTCCAGTATTGAGTCTTGACTTAATAGATATACCCAATAGAGTTATGTTATGCCTAGTATACTAAATTTTCTATCACTATTTTTTCTACTTTTTACCTTTAATGCTAAGTCTAGCTACTTAGTACACTAACTACTTTTGGGTGCTAAGCATACTTACTACTACTATGGGTACTAAGTTTATACTTAGTAATCTAATCAGGTAATCTGTCTGTCTGTTTGTACACTATACACTGTTTTACACTTTTTTTACGTTAGCGCTTTTATGGAAGGTGTATTTTAGGACTGCGTGGGTAAAAGAAAAATTTAACTCAATAAACATTTAATAATTAATAAAAAACTATTTTTCAGTATAATATGTTTAAAAGTGACAAAAAAAATTATAGGAATTCGTGTTAAGCGTCAATGGATCTGTAATAATGATAAATATGAGGGAAAATATATGCTAAGGTTATGATGACATATGATAGAAGAATAGAGATACGTAGTCTAAACATAATCTTTAATGAAAAAAAGGTATTTTATTTATTATAATATAAATAGATGATTTTACCACAAATGCACTTTTTAAAGCAACTTCGCCGCCCCAGAAAATTTGCCGCCCCGGGCGTTAGCCCCGAGTGACCCTTATGTAAATCCGCTATCGCTGGTCAGTAAGACTCCGGGAACCCAGTAAAATCAATGCTTAAAATAATTATTGCAACGAAACAGGTGAACAGCTCGGAGCAAGTATGGTTCGAGAACAACTCGGAACAAATATGGTCTAGAGTAGCTCGAAGCATGTATGGTCCAAAGCAGCTCGGAGCAAGTATGGTTCCGAAACAGTTTGAAACTGAAGCAGCTTTCTCAAAACATATATTTTTATGATCTGGAACAGGTAGTTCCTGTTTTTTAAAAAACTTTGTTTCGACCATCCCTAATTATAAATGTTGATATGGGGCACATGTAAAAGTGTTTTAAAAATATGAAACATGAGACTAAATACAGGCAAAAATATAAGTAACATTATGATTTTTTGACTCAATAAAATTCTTCTTATTGTTATTCTGTCCCAATTTAAGCAAAACACTATGCCAGTAGACATAATATGGAAGTCTGCTTTTTTTAGTTCCTAAATACGTTAATCCAATTCTGAAAATATTTTATTTTTTATATTAACCCCCTTCCCCCTAGCGTCCCCACTGGGTGGCAAAGTGTTTTTTTAACTCGCAATAAGTATGTACTTTGACTAAGGGAAACTAAAAAATAATATAAATTAACGGTCTACATAGGTACCCAATTGAAATATTGTACAGGAAACAAAATGAAACAGTTGGTTAATCGTTTTAATAATTGTATTGTAATTTATTTCATTTTAAATCAATTTAATAATAAAAATTAATTCCATACAACAAAATTTGACAATCATAAATCTGCCGTTAATTTGCTTAAGTAAAACCAAACTTATCTGTTGTGAAAATGTAATAAAACTTTAAATACGACACTGTACTGGTGACCTTTGCTTAGAAATGATAATTATTGTTATGAGTACTATGACGCGCTCCAATGTGTCATCATAAAATAACCCAATCTAGGTACAAACAGACTAAATTAAAGGTACAAAAAAAATGTAGGATAATTATTTTTATTATATAATGTATTATAAAGATAAAATATTGCTTGTAATTTGTTTTGTGCAGCATTTTAATACATCACTATAAGTACTAATGTTATGTTTGAGGTTAGACTTTAATTTAGTAAATATATCAAAAAGAAATTTACAAAACAAATGATATTTTACTTACTTGGGTTCTGTACATGATTATAAGGGTTTTCATCTTCATTTTGAACTAAACTATAGGAACAGTTACGAGATAAAGTTAAACTAGACATAATATAAAAATATTTATTAAGGATTAATTTATTTAAACAGTTAGACGCACAGTACAGGTTAGGATCCTAACGTTATGTCATGAAAATATGTCTAGGAAATCAGATTAATTGTTAAATGAATTCCAAGAAAAAATTATTATAACATGGCGATAATGAATCTGACGCCTAAAAATTTAAATAAATACAGAAGAGTCAGTTTTAATGTGCATATATTGCAATGCTACCTTAAACTAGGGATATCAATGAATAAGTTTTTAATAATAAAAGGTTGGAGTTTACAAACAAAATAAAAATAAAAATTTAGAAATGAATTAATATACATTACATAGTTTTAATATAATAAAAATAATTATTTTTTTACGGAATGGGGTATACAGGGTAAATCAAATTTGATCCTCACCAGTGGGATCTCGAAAACTGTACGAGATACAAAAATATTTAAAATTCCGAAAATATCCGAGCAAAACCAATATTCTAAGAAATCGTTTTTATTTTTGAGGCTTTTCTTTAAAAGGGATTTGAAGATTTTGGTGCATTTACGTTGATATTTGTTCCGCGTTATTTAATTGTGCTTTTAGATTTCACATCCGACGCTTCGTCACTGGACCACCATCATCAACTTTAGTTTTTCTTATAGTCGCCACATTGGATTTTTACGTAGGTAAATAGTGCGCCTTTTCCTAATTTTAACTATTTACCTACGTGTTATACTTAAAAAGCTCTTATTTATTTCAAAAAAATAAATATCGTCTTAGTTGGACTTGGTTTAGGCAAATGCTTTTTGTTTTTTGTAAAAATTAAATGTAAGTACTTGCCAAAAGAAAGCAATTATTATAATGAACAGATTTTCTAAAAGAATATACCGGGTGTTGCTCCGCCGAGCGGGACATATGAAATCCCATGTAAATTTTGAAGTAGTCAAATATTGGCTCCCCTAATTATTTTAGAAAAAAATGCTATTAGGATTTATTGAAGAGCACAATAAGTTCCACCCAAAATGAAAATTTGAGCATTTTTCAACCAACCAGTGAAGAGTAAACTGCTTAAATACTTCTGAAACGTAGTATCTCATTATGCACCCTATACTCTAGAAATCAATAATAAAAACACCATATCGGTTTATCAGTGACAATTTAAATCATTAATTTATAATGTCATTGCCAAAACTGAACAATTTTATACGGGAATTTCAAAAAGAATCCTCGCCTTTCATTTTAGTTTACAGCTAATTCCAACACATGCAGTCACAGTAACGCAAGACAAAAAACAAATTTGTCTACGTTTGGAAATCAATTTATGACGAAAATATCAGGATTTAATCAAATGCTCAAATATTCCTCCATTAACTGCCAGACAATAACCCAAACGATTATAAAACTCATTTCTTACGTTGGCTAGTTGGTACATCGATATTCTGGCACATTTAGCGGAAAGAGCATTCCTTAGCTGGTCTAAATTTTCATATTTTTTATTGGTATAAAGCTTAGTTTTTAAATGTCCCCATAGAAAAAAATCGTTTGGCGAAAATCCGGAGACCTGGCTGGCCAAGATATTGCGTAGTTCCGGCCTATGATGTCGTTATTAAATGCGTTGTTCAAGTATTCGCGCACAGCTCTGGTACTGTGTGCTGGGCAGCCATCCATTTGATTCCAAATCTCTTGATTTTCACGAGCAAGGTTGTTCGAAGCAGGCAAAATTTGTCTTCTAGCGTACTTTAAAAGGATTTTTTGTCCGAATAATTTAGTTACAATTGTCACAACAATTGTGATAGAATTATCTGGTTTATCAAGGACAGAAAATTCCAGAAAGATCATAAATTGTAGGTTAGTCCAGATAGGTCCGAAAATTCCCGCCAAAACATTAATTTTTTGTGGATATTGAGTCCTTGTCTCAACAAATCGATTTTGGTTTTCGTTACTCCAGTACCGGCAATTTTAAATGTTGGGTTCGTTGTTCAATGTAAAAGTGCATTCGTCAGTAAAGCAAATATTTTGTCAGTGTTTGTCCTCTCCATCATCTCAAAGCAAAATTCCTGTCCTCGTATTTCGTCTCCGTCTCTTAATTCTTGGTGTCTTTCGTACTTGTAAGCGTGGTATTTACATCTTTTTAAAATTCCAGATATTGTGGTGTGGTCTTGTCCAGTAATGTTCTCCAGTTGTCTCGTGCTAATGTTTCTTTCGGCCTCCTGTACACAAAGTATCACGTCTAAATCCCTCTCGTTTTGTACAATTTGTCTCTGATTTTCAGGTAGATTTTCTTCACATTTGCAATTTTTGATTACTGTGCCTGTAGTTTTAAATTTTTTTATCGTCCGTTCTATTGTCGATTTACTTGGTATTGGCCTATTGGGAAAATAGGCTGCAAACATGTCCGCTACTCTTCGATAACTATTTCCCTGATAAAACCATTTTATAATAGTGATTTTTTCTTGATTTAAGTAGTTCATTATTTAAAAATGATGTGACATTGATCTGACAACTTGAGAGTAAGAGGTTAAATATTTTTTCTGGTATTTTATTATAAAATTCTAATAATACAGGGCGCGTAAGAAGATAGGAGATTCGTAACTTATTTTAGCATTTATCTCTTAGCTGGCGGACTGAGAAGAGCTGAAATTTGTACACTGGGTACAACTTTTCGTGCTCTTTAAAAAACCCTAATAATAATTTCTTCTAAAATAATTAGGGGAGCCAATATTGGACCACTTCAAAATTTACTTGGGATTCCCCATGTCCCGCTCGACGGAGCAATACCCGGTATATTTTTGAGAATAAAGAAAAAAAATATAGGTTAAAATTGTACATGGTGCTCGGGAGAATGTGGAAAATCCCGGATATGTAAAAAACATGTGAAATTCATGTTGCTAATCCAAACCGTTTTCGCACAAACGTCACCTTATTTACACCGCTACCCTTTAAGTTCTGTTGGGTTAAATATTAAAAAGAAACATTTTCTCCTGCTACTTTTATAATATTTTTAATATAAAAAGTGCAAATAAAGTGACGTTTTTTCAAAAAAGGGTTAAGATTAACATCATAATTTTTGGTCAAAAGTTAAAGGTTTTTAAAAAACGTTGTTGCAATACAGGACGTCAGCTCTGAGTCATTCACAACACTTCCTTTGATAGTAATTTGAAGAGTCTTATCTGGTATTACGCCTTGCTAAAAAAACTTGCAATATACTTGGTGGTTCAAAAATTTTGTTTAAAAAACTTATTGGAGCTTTTGGGAGCCAATATCTCCGAAGGAAGAAGGAATAATTTATATAAACTTGTAGTGTTCTTTTTACATAACTTTTTTATGTCCGGGAGATTTCCCACATTTTCCAGGACACCCTGTATATGTAAACAAATTTCACAGAAATTGTAGAAAAACACCTCAAATGTATTTAAATATTCGTATATCTGGAAAGGCAACAACCACATGGAAATATAACTGCACTTTAAAACCGAATTTTTGTCCCCCTTGCAAACTATAATGGGTTTTTATTCTAACACCATATACAGGGTGAGTCAACGATAGAGTAAAGTTCATTATTTCATTGGTTTCAAAAGTTATGAGAAAATAGTAAATACAAAAGATGTAAAGATTCTTAGGATGCACAATTTAAAATTATTTTAAAGTATACAGGGTGGCTCAAAAAAGCGTGACGAATAAAACATACATTTTTTTAAATGAAACACCCTATTTTTAAATTTTGTTTAATTCCTCTTAAAATTCTTCAACTTTTTTATTAATAATAATGCATACCTAAACCTAATAGTTTTTCCAATATTACAATTTTTCTAAAAAAAAAAATAATTTGCACACTTGCAAAAAAATTACGATAGTGCCATTATTTTTGAAGGTAGATCACTCATATTTGATATTAGCCTTATTTGAAGATGACGTAAAAGATATAGACAACGGAATTTTAATTAGATGCTACAGGGTGTTCAAAATAAACGAAAATATTTGGATCATTTTAAATTGAAAAATCTCGACTTTTTTAAATGGCGCACCATATATATTATTATTTTTTCTGAAAGATCTTACAAAAACCCACAACTTTTATTAAGTATGTCATATACCTATTTTTAATACTTTGCGATTTATTTTAACTTTTCCAATATTTACCCTTCTTTCTGTCTAAGACTATTGCTATAACATTAGTTGGCCATGACAAAATGACATTGTCAAATTTTAACCTGACATCTGTATAAATAAATTCATAAAATTTATTGTGGTGTCAGTAAATTTAAAAAAAAAATAAGTATGGATTTTCCTAAAGCTGAATTAATTGATATGATTTATATACTGGGTGAGACGCAAAGAAATTCTTTGTTGGCAGTAAGACTTTACAAGGCGAAGTACCCTAATAGACGTGTACCGACTAGGCAATCTCTTCAGTGTTTAATGGAACGGTTTAATGCTAGTGGTAGTATTGAATATGAAAACGGAAAGTGATAAACTGGAATGCTACCAATGAGGAAAAAGAATTGGAAATTTTACTTCAAGTTCAAGATAATCCCCAGGTCAGTAGCCGTCAAGTAGCTAGCTTATGTGATACATCCCAATCTACCGTTAACCGCACCACTAGAAAACACAAATATCATCCCTTCCATATGGAACTACACCAAGAACTTCTAGACCGCGATTTTGAACAAAGGGTAAACTTCTGCACAGTATAAATGAAGCAATAGAGGCCGATCCAAATTTTTTGTCTAAAATTATGTTTTCCGATGAAGCTACTTTTCGCAGTAATGGTGCAGTTAATCGTCATAACATGCACTATTATTCAACAGTTAATCCAGTCTGAGTACGGGAAGTGCAAAACCAAAACCATTGGTCACTTAATGTGTGGTGTGGAATAAAACACTTTAATGTTATTGGACCATATTTAAACTTTTTGCAGAATGATTTACCTCAACTTCTTCAAGAATTTGATAACATTGAGATCCAACAAATGTGGTTTCAGCAAGATGGAGCTCCTCCGCATTACCATTGAGAAGTTCGAGAATTTTTAAATAATCATTACCCACAGAAATGGATCGGTAGAGGTGGATTCATTGGATGGCCCCCTCGATCATGTGACTTAACACCACTAGATTTCTTTTTGTGGGGATATGTTAAAGATCGTGTTTATGTGTTAAAATTTGACAATGTCATTTTGTCATGGCCAACTAATGTTATAGCAATAGTCTTAGACAGAAAGAAGGGTAAATATTGGAAAAGTTAAAATAAATCGCAAAGTATTAAAAATAGGTATATGACATACTTAATAAAAGTTGTGGGTTTTTGTAAGATCTTTCAGAAAAAATAATGATATATATGGTGCGCCATTTAAAAAAATCGAGATTTTTCAATTTAAAATGATCCAAATATATTCGTTTATTTTGAACATCCTGTAGCATCTAATTAAAATTCCGTTGCATATATCTTTTACGTCATCTTCGAATAACGCTAATATCAAATATACCCTGTATACTTTAAAATAATTTTAAATTGTGCATCCTAAGAATCTTTACATCTTTTGTATTTACTATTTTCTCATAACTTTTGAAACCAATGAAATAATGAACTTTACTTTATCGTTGACTCACCCTGTACAGGGTGATTCATGAGGAAATGTCAATATTTTAGGTACGTAGTCAGGATCCAAAAATAAACATAAAAGTCTATACAAATATGGGTCCGCAAAGCCTTCGTTTCCGATATACAGGGTGTTAAAGTTTTTATTTAATTTTTCTATGTTTTAAATAATATCTGTAATAATGTAAATATTGGCGTAAAAATTGGTATCCGGGGGTTTTTTGGCATTACGGATTCGAATCTAATCTTAGTACGGCTCTTACTTGTAGGGGGTGCGACCTACACGTCTTTTACTATTTTGAACAATCACAACTTTTTGGTACGGCCCTGAATAACAATTTTAAGTAAACTAAATAATTTTTTTGTCATTTTTACTTTAAAAAGGTATACTTGTTAGGAGTTAATATGAGCAAACGTTTTCGAGATATTTGGATTTAAAAAAATTACGACGCATCTGATTTTATTATAATAAAATTTAAAAAAAAACAAAATGTATAATTGAATAATATTAATTTTAATTTTCAATAAAGTTAGTGTTTTTAAATTATGTTTAGCAAAACACAAAAAAAAATATAAAAAAATATAGATAAAAACTTTAACACCCTGTATTTCGGAAACCAGGGATACAAGGCCCTGGTATGAACTTTTATGTTTATTTTTGGACCCTGACTACGTACCAGAGCTGTCAAAGTACTCTTAAATAGTACTTCAAGTACAAGTACCAAGTTTTTGATTTTTTAAAAATTACTTCAAGTACAAGTACCAAGTATTCATTAAAATGTACTTGCATTTTCAAATAAATTGAGAAAGTACTTGAAATACCACCCAAGTATTTTACTTGAAGTAAATCCAAGTACTTGAAGTAAACCAAAGTACTTGAAGTAAAACAAAGTACTTGAAGTAAAACAAAGTATTTGAAGTGAAACAAAGTACTTGAAGTACACCAAAGTACTTGAAGTAAACCAAAGTACTTTTTATTTACTTGAAGTATTGTTTTTTACTTCAAGTACTTTTTATTTACCTGAAGTACTTTCTTTACTTAAAGTACTTTTTTTTACTTGAAGTACATCGTAATACTTCAAGTACTTAAATAAATACTTCAAGTAATTTACTTGGTCAAATCAAGTAAAAATCCAAGTATCTTCATAAAAACTAATCAAGTACAAGTACCTGCTAATAAAAGTACTTGAAGTAAAATACTTGAAGTGCAAAAAAGTACTTCAAGTAAAATTTTACTTGAAGTACTTCAAGTTATTACAGCTCTGCTACGTACCTGAAGTATTGACATTTCCTCATGAATCACCCTGTATATACAATTTGCTATTGGTAAAGATCTTTTTAATTTTCAAATTTGCCAAAAAAATATTTTTTTGGGGTAGGGTGGAAACTAAGTTGTAAAAGAAAATCCTTCATTTGTATTTTTTTCGTGGGTTAAATTAACGGCCGAGTTATGATCGCATGATTAAATTAAGCAATGGACTTAGCAGTGGTTAAAAGTTAACAACGGTTTAGAATGTTTAACGAAACGTCATTGTGGTTTAGAATGTTTAACGAAACGTCATTGTCAGTGTTATTTAATGATTTTATTAGGCAACCTGTTAAAATCTGACATTTTGTTAAACATTCTAAACCTAAAAACTTTTAACAATTGCTAAGTCCATCGCTAAATTTAACAACGCGATCATCATTCGGCCGTAAGTGTTATCTTTTTTTTTGCAATAATATCTGCATTTTTCCTAAAATTGGAGGCTTCTGAAATAGCTGGATAAGAAAATTGTTGAGTAAATTTTTTTTAACTGACTATGGTTTTAAAAGAACATAGATATTTTTGCGAAATTTGGGTATTGACAATAAAACTCAAGAAAAAATTACAAAAAAAAATTGAGGATTTGCTTTTAAAACTTGTATTTTTTTCTAGAGGACTCATAAAAAATTACCTTTTTTTAAACACATATAATTTTTGTTAAATTGACACTTTAACCATTTTTAACTAAAAGTAGAATTGTAAATATGTTCTATAGTTTTGTGGAATTATCAGAAAATGTACCTTGATTAGTGTTTTAACTCTGTTAAAATTTAGTTTAATTTTTTGTTTTAGTTTCTATCTTGATAACGGTAGCCGTCTTGTCACCGAAACGTAGATTAATATTTGTAATTTTTTTTTTTTTTGAGGCGATCTACAAGTTCATAGGGGTCAATACTGCAGGACAGGGTCAGCCCGTATACCCCGGGACCCGGACCAAGAGGGTCCCATTTTCCAATAAGTAGAAAGGCGAGTAACCCAAATAAAACAAACTAAAAAGTAGAATTATTAGTTATTTTAAATATTACTCACGCAAATTTAAAATTAAAATATTCCGAAAACCGTTAAATTTTTCGAGTTAATTCAAAAGTTTCTTTTTTGTGTAGAACTAAGCAAATAATAAGTACTACGTACCAAATTATTAAAAATATTATTACCAATAAAGCCCATGGCAAATTATCAGTAAAAAGGAATAAAATTGCCCGAAACTGCGCCACTGGCTTCTGATAGTATCAAGGTGGTATTATCAGAAAATGTACTTTGATTAGTGTTTTAACTCTATAAAATTTGAATTTTGTCATTTTTTTTTAAAGCACAGTTGTTTTCCATTGTTATATGTAATATAGTTTTGGAATTGGAATACTGGGGTAAAATGTTAAAATCCATAAAATAAGTAAGATTTTTGATACTTTTGGTTTGTTTTTGTAAGGGTTTTTATTCTTGGTTTTATAAAACTTGACATATCCTAAGAGACGTAGAAAACAGGTTTTCTTATCTGTTTATACTTATATAAGTACTTGTATTAGATTAAAATATTTTTATAAATATTTTTTTAATGTGATAATGGTGTGTTTATCAACGCTAGAAATTCCTGTGCTGGATAGGGTTACCAGACGTCCCGCTTTAGGCGTGATTACCACGCTTTTCTAACTGCTGCCACGCCAAGCACCCCAAATGCCCCGCTTTTTTTATTTAACACAAAAAAAAATTATTTATCTGACAACAATGTTACTCACTTACATAAACCGAATAAACAGGCGAAGAAATAAAGCACAAAAAGAGCCAAAACCTCCGAAATTTTTTTTATCAAGTCGTATTGAGATGGTATTTTTTGCATTTACTTTCTAAAATAATGTAAAAAAAATGTATTTACTATGTATCATGTTTTTCGATCAAATTGCATTTGTGCAGTGGGAAATGCATTTAAAAAAATGTATTTTTAAGGCACTTAGAAAAAGTTTATAACCTGGTTAATAACGCCTGAAATGGACTCAAATCAGGTTTTCGAGGTCGTTGATCCGAAATATGACCATCAAATTGGTCCATCGTCGACATTGAATTATGATGAAAGTCATCTCCGAAGCTTCTCCTGGAATTCATCGGCGACCATCCCCGGACACCTAGTGCACCGGAAACTTGACATTGAAGTCATCTGCGGGAGTTTTTCTGTAAAATTCGAGTAAGTAAAGCGAAAATTGTACAAGGGTTTTTGTCCGATGCTCTTCTTGAATCCGGCATCGACGACCTTTCTTCAGACACCTGGTGCACCGGATCATGGACATGAACTTCATCTCCGGGAACTGAAAATCGCATCAAAGGGTTTTTAGGGCGCTCTTCTCGACTCTGACCTCCCAGGTACGGTTTTCGCTTCGTTTACGCAAATTTTTGAGAAAAACTCCGGTCCCGTCTTATCACATCTTGTCACACTAAGCGATACCCCCCTTACCCCTGTTATGCGAACGTATTTTATAAACGGCCCCTAATAGGATTTTAGCTTCATTTATGCAAATTTTACAGGAAAGACCTGTCGGTACACCAGGGGTACGGGAGATGGTCGCCGTGGCATTTAAGAGTGAATTTTAGGAGAATCCTCTAAGATAACGTTTATTATCAATCTTAAGCTTCATTTCGGCGATGAACCAATTTTGCCAATTTTGCACAGCACAAATGCAATTTGGCCGTAAAACACGATCCTAAGTTAATGCCTTTTTTTCAGATAAATTTAGAAAGAGAATGCAAAAAACCTCATCTCAATACGACTTAATCGAAAAATTTGCGAGGTTCAGTGCTTTATTTCCTTAGTAAACCGTTTGTAAATTTATTATATTTGTTCACTTATTTAAGGCTAGTACACGTGATAGTACGTGTAGTGTAATATATTAGACTAATATCCCAACTTATGGATTGGAAGAGGAAATAAGGCACCAGTCAAATGGTCACCATGTTCTGGGATTTAACGATATAATTTGACCAAGTTAACTAAAAGAATGCAAATACAGGACTTGTTATTGAAAGTCCAAATGAAATTTTCTTTACCAAAGTGTTCTCCCTAAGGACAATAGCATCTGGTGTGGGTCTCATGTGTCACTTGTTAGAAATTAAGTGTGAAAATCCTATATTTGCCAACGATCTAGACTAAGGAATATATTGCCTGTAGAAATATCTCCTTTTCCAACTCATTAGGTCTTCATGTCTCGTCTCAATAAAGTACACGTGATTCTACTTTCCTTTAAGAAAACCAGTAAGTTCTTAAGATTTTATCCTTTTTGAACTGCCCAAAAAAATAATTGGCGGATATGTAAGTCCTAATAGGCTTTATTTTATTTTAGAATATATTGGCCTTTTTCCAGAATAATGATATTTATATTTTATTTAAATTGATAGTTCCAGATAACATAATAAATCAAAAATAAAAGTAGCTCTTAGACTATAAGGTTTAATTATTGTGTACAGTTGCAATTTTATTATGTTAATAGGTATAAATGATTCGTTTTTATATACACACTTTGATAACATAATATCCTACCAAACATCACTCATTCCAGCTAACCTACTTACAAAATAAACTAAAAAAAGACAACACTAACGTTAAGACAAAGCGTACAAGTCATAACTCACCTGTTTTATGTCTCTATTCGTTACGTCATAAGGAACAACACTGGAAACACACTGATCCAGAAATTTTCAGCTGTTTGCACTCACTGCCGCAAAATGTGAAGGTTAGAACTAAAAGACGGCCTGAAGCATGAACTTAACCTTGCCAGAAAACCGCTTGCGCTTGGCTGGAATACTAACGGTTAAACCTGGACGGTGAAAATCGTTAAACCGGGCCTCTCGATAGTTAAGTTGTTTTGCTATGTGAAATATTGATTGTTTCGATAATTTTTGCATGGATTTATGAATTTCATATAAATGATAAGATAGTGAAATCTATTTTCGTAGTACAGGATGAGTAAGAAAGCAATTTTTTCGCCAAATCGAAAGTAATAACTTTTAAATCGTCCTTTTGATATCAAAAAGACAGTCTTTTATGCACGCGTGCGTAAAAGAAAATTAAATATTAAATTAACTGAATTTCAAATTATTTATTACATACATTGTTAAAACAATCTTTTATATCAGAGAATTGTACATGGGTCGCACATACCGGGTGTTGCTCCGTCGAGCGGGACATAGGGAATCCCATGTAAATTTTGAAGTGGTCCAATATTGGTTCCCCTAATTATTTTAGAAGAAAATATTATTATAATTTTTTAAAGAGCACGAAAAGTTGTACCCAGTGTACAAATTTCAGCTCTTCTCAGTCCGCCAGCTAAGAGATAAATGCTAAAATAAGTTACGAATCTCCTATCTTCTTACGCGCCCTGTATTATTAGAAGTTTATAATAAAATACCAGAAAAATTATTTAACCTCTTACTCTCAAGTTGTCAGATCAATGTCACATCATTTTTAAATAATGAACTACTTAAATCAAGAAAAATCACTATTATAAAATGGTTTTATCAGGGAAATAGTTATCGAAGAGTAGCGGACATGTTTGCAGCCTATTTTCCCAATAGGTCAATACCAAGTAAATCGACAATAGAACGGACGATTAAAAAATTTGAAACTACAGGCACAGTAATCAATAATTGCAAATGTGAAGAAAATCGACGTGAAAATCAGAGACAAATTGTACAAAACGAGAGGGATTTAGACGTGATACTTTGTGTAGAGGAGGCCGAAGGAAACATTAGCACGAGACAACTGGAGGACATTACTGGACAAGACCACACCACAATATCTCGAATTTTAAAAAGATGTCAATACCACGCTTACAAGTACGAAAGACACCAAGAATTAAGAGACGTAGACGAAATACGACGACAGGAATTTTGCTTTGAGATGATGGAGAGGACAAAAACTGATAGAGGTTTTTTACAAAATATTTGCTTTACTGACAAATGCACTTTTACATTGAACAACGAACCCAACATTCAAAATTGCCGGGACTGGAGTAACGAAAACCAAAATCGATTTGTTGAGAAAAGGACTCAATATCCACAAAAAATTAATGTTTTGGCGGAAATTTTCGGCCATCATATCCTTGGATCATTTTTCCTTGACTTTCTGAAGCTAATACTTTCTGTACTTTCTGTACTTTCTGGAACTTTTAGAGGAACAAATTTTGCCTGCTTTGAACAACCTTGCTTGTGAAAATCAAGAGATTTGGTATCAAATGAATGGCTGCCCAGAACACAGTACCAGAGCTGTGCGCGAATACTTGAACAACGCATTTAATAACAACATCATAGGCCCGAACCACGCAATACCTTGGCCAGCCAGGTCTTCGGATCTTTCGCCAAACGATTTTTTATTATGGGGACATTTAAAGACTAAGCTTTATACCAATAAAAAATATGAAAATTTAGACCAGCTAAGG
>JAHBCN010006244.1:0-50061 GCA_019359885.1 Listronotus oregonensis | reverse complement strand
GAAAAGACAGAACAGCAAACTACACAATATTTATGTGATATGATCGTTCATCGGTACTGTACTAAGGGTTCAAGAAAGATGCTTCTTCTTCCCTGGGAGCCTTCTAGATTTACTACAGGAGCCAGCGCATCCTCCCATTAGTCTTGTTCCTTCTACGAGTCTGTATAACCCCGAGACTGATTGGTTGATATATTCCTGTGGGCTTATTTTCGGTTGCCCAAATAATGCCTGTCTTTTGTGATTTAACGCTTCATATTTGCACAGGATATGGTAGGCTGTCTCTTTCCCCGCGTCGCACATTCTGCAACTTGGGTCCCCATTATATGTGCCTATCTTATGCAGGTGTCCTCTCAGGTTATCGTGCCCTTAGCGGAGCTACTGTTATGCGAAGTCTTCTCCTACTTTGTCTGAGTAGTTCTTCCTTCGTTCTTTTGGATTGGCCCCGTATGAAGCTTTATCCATGTCTTATTCTACTGAGGCTCCCCCAGTATTCCTCGTGTTTGTTTCGGATCCATTTCCTGATCTGCCCTCGTGCTGTGGTTTTGGTCACCCAAGGGCAGGTTCTGGTCCAAAGTATGGTGTGGATCCTGTCTTGCCAGCTCATAGGCTTAGTGCAGTTTGATAGATGTTTGCTAAAATTTAATAAATAACCAGGAAACTACTGGCTTGTATAACAAAAATTTCACAAAAACGTAGTATTTAACTTGGTGGCTTGAATATAAAAGTAAGAATGTTTGCTAATTTATTATTTTTATGCCTTTGGAGACAGTTTTAAGATATAAAATGTTACACCAAAAAATCCCATAATATACAGTTATTTTTGTAAAACATTTGCAGTATGTTGGTCATTAAAACAGTAAATTTAAGGCATTTTAATATATAAAATTGTGCACCAAAAAAGAGCACCCTTTATATACAGTTATTTTTGTAAACCTTTGCAGTATGTTGGTTCTTAAAACTGTAAATTTTAGGCATTGAGTTACAAAGTAAGAGAAGCACTTAAAGCCTAAATTATAATATGATTAAGTTGTTGTGTTTTGTAAGCGTGCATCAATTATGCAATTTTACACAACGAAACTTATCATGTAGAAAATAGACCGTCTGCGATACTGTCTAACTAATGCAATTTTGTCTAAACCAAAAAGTTACTTTCACTAGATACGCTGGAGACTGCAACAGGGTTACGGTGGTATTACATAATTATAATGTTGCTTTAACCTGGTGACCGAGATTCTGTATTTGCGCGGATCTAGCAAATCTATTTCAACGAGTTCGTATATATTGCCGCTAGTAAATCTGTTTTCATGTAGGGCGTTTAAAAGATCGCTTTGGGTTAGCTGATAACGGATAGTATTTGTTAGTACATAGGTGGCTACTGAGCACTGACATTTTTCTAATATATAAATCCAAAAATGGGAGCTGGAAATGTACCAATCTTGACTGCGAAAACACCAATTTTGCTTTAAGAAATAAATGTAACAGATGTGGGAAAGCAAAACCGGCGAAAGCCAGAGGTGGCGGTGATGACAGATGAGGTGGTGGTGATCGCGATGGAAGCGGCTGTAGAGGCACCGAGATTTTTCGAGAATGTGGAGTAACAGGAATTTTCCCAAACCTGTTAAACGAACTACAATTAAAAATTATAATTTAGCTTGGTTGTACAACTTAACAAGTGAAAAAAGGATTTATGTAGTTTGTTTGCTGTTTTTACTTACTTTTATTCTAATTTTTTTACGTCTTCTCTATTTATGGCAAATTTCAAAAATTTGTTCCTATAAACATATGTTGTTTCTCAGATACAGGACGTTAAAGTTAAAAAAAGTTTAAAAAGTACGCCACTGACTTGTGTTTTTTTATATAACTTCGTTTTCAAGAAAAAAAGAAGTCACTTTAATGCATATCATGAACATGGAAAAAATACTTTTTAGAATGAGTTAAAGTGACTTTATTTTTTTTTGGAAAACGAAGCTAGAGATAAAACAGTTGTATTTTTAGTTGTTGATTCGGAAAAAAAGATAGAAACTACAAAAGAAGTCAGTGGCGTACTTTTTTAATAATATTGGCTGTGGTGTTCACTGAGACGCCGCTTAACCCAATGTTATCCCCAGTTACGGCTAAACAAGCGCCTTACTACTTTAAATAACTGTACCAAATTTCAACCAATTCGATTCTAGGATATTTAAGATATTTATACAAAAACGACTTATTTTAAACCTTAACGTCCTGTATCTTAGAAACGAAGCAACTCCAGACATAACACCTTTTTTTCATAAAACGACCTAAGGAATAACCTTCTGAAATTTCGTACCGCAGTTAGGCAACACCCTATATAATATTTTTTATTTCTTTAATTACCTTCTATGTTAAGAATACAACTTTTAATTAGAAGAGTTGAAAACCATATTTTAAACTCTTATAGCATCTAGCATCTGCTTAGAATGCTCAAATTCAGCTCTTTAACTCTTTTATCAGTTTTAATACTATTTCCTTTTATTTAATTTTGTGAAATAAATCAATACAATAATTGATTTAAAAGAGAAGATTAACTTATCATGTTATTCGAAACCACTATCCACGAAGATTAGCACCCTACTACCTACCATTACATACCATGGATGTCTTAGCTTATTAGACTCAAAGATTGGGAAGAAAAGAATTTTCCTCTGCAGACAGCAGGAACAAAGGAACAAAATTTGGGGTTCTTTGGACTTTAAAGAAATGCATGGAAGCCGTACTGCGTGTTGCTTCTATGGAGGAGAATTATATTGGCCGATTTTTTGATGCAGAAGCCTTAAAAGTACTTCTTGTAAAAGGGCGACAGAGCGTCAGCTCGTTAGTGTGCAAAAGAAGAAAGCTTTACGTAAGAGTGGAGTGATTTATAAGGGGAAAGGCTCTTTTCTGGATATAACTAGGCCTGTTAGGAGTTGTGATAGACGCAGTTACCTAGACATGGGAACAGTATTTCAAACGAAGAAGTAAGAATGACTTTCTAGCTAAGAAGAGGAATTCTAGCTTTTTTGAAGCTGCTGTGGCTATGGGGATAATGTGTTTGTGCCAATTAAGATCATGCTCGAAAGTAGCGCAGGATATTATGACTCCTCGTCCTGCAGAACTTGGCCGCTTATAAGTATTTGCAGTCTTTTTTTGCGTCAACGAACATGATTGTGTTTTTGATGCTTTAAAGTGAACGTTTGTTTGCTAATGCTAGTATATTAGATTGTGGAAGAGAGAAGATCGTTGATGTAAAAAGAAATAGAGTTCTAAGCTCTCGAGCACCCCAGCATTATTTTGGGAAAAGTTAGAGAGTGCTACAAGCTACAATAAATAATATACGTCGATTAGAAATGAACTGTAGAGCTAAAAACAAAGTTTAAGTGGACAGAAGACCGTAGAATGTTGATTCGTTTGGGAGCGCTTCCTTACAAATTTTTACGATATCAAAAGGATTAACCTGTGCAAAAGATGTAAACTTTGGACAAACGTTAGTTTTTGAATCCGATAAATTATGTGAGTTATGGGCGTATGTTTATTAAGAAAATATTGTTAATGATATTTAAGCTCTATGCTGTTATAACGTTGACTCATTTCAAGCTTGACATTTATAAATTCAAGTTATGGTTTTCATCTTTTTCCAACCGAAAGCCTTTTACACACTGGGTATAAAATGGAATTTTGCAACGGTCGCATAGACGAGAAAACTTTCAGAACATCGACAGTCACATAGACAAGAAACTTAAACACTTAAATATTTTATTTCTTTAATATAAAAGAAAGTACAAAAAGAAACAATAACTAAAGAATAAATTAAGCATACAATTTAAGAAATGTCAAAAATTTTGGAACTACGTTAAACAATATTATTAGCTGTTTAAAATAAGTAATGATCAAAAAAATAATACTGGAAAGATTTACTTTGTGGAACTTATGTTTTAAAAATATCTAATTTTTTTCTTATATTTTTGGAAGGATTGTTTTTAAAGCTGATTTAATCTTTAATATGCGTTGTAACTATAACATGCTTTATATTTTTGTCACATATTATTTTAGACAAATATTCTTTTTTTGTCAGAACTGTCCATCGTTTTAATTACACAGCCACAAAAAAATAAGTGGTGTGTGCTGGGTGTCGGACTAAGATTTTCTGGCGTATTTTTTTCCGCTGAAACAAATCTAAGTCAAAATTGGGGGTCAAACAGCAAAAAATCGAGAAAACCCCAAAAAACCGACACGGTACATTTACCGGCAGAAACCTGCTGCCACGGAATGTTTGGACTACGACTATATAAACTTGAAAGAGATACAAACAATTTCATAAAACAAAAAAGATAGCTTTTTAAATTTTGTAAAAAATAGTTATACAAACATTTTTAATTAAATAAATAATGAAGGAGATATAAATGAAATGTAATTTTGACAAAAAATTCCAGTCCAAAATAAAAAAAATCTTTTTATTAATGTGATTTTTGGGTTTTTTAATAATAAATCATTATTTTATTTATTTGAATTCCAAATCACATAAAATTGGCAGAAAAAACAAAAAATAAATATATATATGTATATATATATATATATATATATATATATATATATATATATATATATATATATATATATATAATATATATATATATATATATATATATATATATATATATATATATATATATATATAATATAATAATATATATATGTATATATATATTTTCAAATTTTTTTCAGATGGATGTATTCCTTGAAAAAATCCTGAAAATTCGGTTTTTTGATTATAACTCAAAAAATATTGCATTTAGACAAAAAGGTTATTTAACTTAAATTAAAGGTGAAAATACAACGTTTATGTCATATAAAGTTTCATGTATCTTTGATAGTTTTTAAAATATTGACGTTTTAAATTTAAAAAAAATGTAATATCTGAAATTAGGCTTTTTCTCGATTATTTGCTGGTTGACCCCCCAATTTTGACTTCGGATTCGTGTTCAGCGGAAAAAAAACTCCAGAAAATCCTAGTCCTACACCCAGCACACACAACTTTTTTTTGTGGGCCTGTGTTATTTATGTACCTACTATGTTTTACAGAACAATAAAGATTTGTTTTTGTACCAAGATATTCGATGCTTATAGGAGCTTGATATGCCCTTGATATTTTTTTTATCCTAACGTTTTGGCAAGAGATTTTCTTAAAGGTTGTCTAATTATAAGAATTTAATAAAACGTTCTGCACTATTTACTCTTAACATTTGATTCAAACCCTGTGATCAATGTTTTACAAAATACCTGTAAAATACAAATCTAAACTATTGAAATTATTGATTAAATTTTACTTTTTATGAGAATTTAACTTGTTGTCCTATTAAAATAGAAAGGAGTTTTAGGCATATACATATCTATATTTTGTATCAAATACTATTAATGAACGCAATGATTTAAATACCAGAAATTTCTTTTTCCTCACGAAGGCTTAAAGCCTAAGTACTAATGTACCGTGTTTGTTTTAAATGAAATAAGAGGCAGTTTATTAACACGGGACAGACAGAAAGTTCCTCAGTCTAGACACTCTAGGGGTGAAAGAACAAACAAAGTGAGAAGTTTGGGGCCTTTCCAGATGGACTGTCAAGAAATGCATCCAAGTGACGCTTCGGGTTACTCTGTTGGAAGCTGCTAGAGTGGAAATTATATTGGCGCACTAATGTACTGTGGGTGTCTTAGGTGTGGTAAGAGGCAGTTTATTTACACGATTTAAATATATGGAAATTTGGTCTGGACACTCTAGGGATCAAGGAACGAACAAGGTGGGAAGTTTGGGGCCTTTCGAGTTGAACTGTAAAAGGATACATAAAAGTAGCACTACGTGTTGCTCTGTTGGGCGCTGCCAGAGAAGGAATTATACTGGCCAACTCCTTAGAGCAGAAGTCCTAAAAATACCTATAAAAGAGAGACATATCCCCTACATCTCGTCGGTGGGCAAGAAAAGAAAGCTTTTCTGTTATCGTGGGATCATTAATAAGACGAACCCCTTTTTTGGAAACAGCCCCACAAAAAAATGTCGAGATTCGTGGTTCGGACCATGATATTCCCATGTATTTTTTGACGCTGAACCCGAATCCAGCCTCAGAAAAGGCTTTTCACGTCCAGAATTGGCCTCAAAGGCCGAAAACTAAACCTAGAAAGGGTGGAAGATCGATTTCAACCATGGAATTCTAATATATTTCTTAACGCTAGACCCGAATTTGTGGTCAAAAAGTTTTTCTCCCACTGAAATTCACCCTCTAGGACCAAAATTACCTCTAGGGAGGGGCGGAAAATCGAGTTTTGAACGCTGAAATCGAAACGGTGGTATTCTCATGTACTTTTCAACGCTAGACCCGAATTAGTGGTGGAAAAGTTTGTCTCTGCTGAAATTCATTCTCTTGGACCCAATTTTTTTTATGTAGGGATAGTTTTGGAGAGCGGGAGAAAAATAGTTTAGAGTTTTTTTGAAGCTGCTGAGGCTGTGAGTGTAATGTATTTATGACTTAAGGTGATTCTCAAAAGTAAGGCCAATAAGATTGAATCACTCTTTGTTCAGCAAAACTTGTCCGCTCATATGTAACAAATGACTGTGTTTGGGAGGCTTTAAACTGAACAAGATTTTTGGCGCTCCAATCAAAAAAAAAATTAAGGTTTTGTAAAAAAGATAGCTGCATTACCCTGCGCTTGTTTTCCAAATCAGGTTTAGAGGCTGGCTTGAGAAATTAAATGTTAGAATGGAGGGTACTATCGTCAGCAAAACTATGAATGGGATTAATTGTGGAAGAGACAACATTGTTGATGTAAAAAAGAAACAAAATTGCTGCCAGTACTGATACATACAGAGTTATCATATTAAAGGGGAAAACTACTTTCTGGGGCTTAAAAGGAATCTAAGTTTTTTTGAAACTTTTGTGACTATAAAATTAATTTAGTGGTTTGTTGTTCAATAACCATTATTTTGCCATAAAAAAAATAGCTAAAGTAAAAATATACAACTGCCTTATTTAGCTTAAATAGTGGCACGAGAAATTTTATAAAATATAAATAGTTTATTAAATATAACGTATGATGTTCTGGTAACATACAACTCAAATACTAATAAAGCGCTGTCAACCAATTGTAAGCCTATAATTTATATAACAAGTTGTTTAAATAGAGATTGACTGCTAAAATATTGCAGAAAAACAATATAGGAAAGTAACACACAGACAAGAGTATAATCTTTTAGGTACGGTATGGTTGCTAATATATAATATATCGTAGTAAATATTTCTTATAAAAATATTAAAATAAGTACTTTCTAATATCGTTTAAATAAAACTACTTGATATAAAATTTCAAACTGGACAAAAATTTTGGTCGCCTAATCCAATATTAATTTAAGCTCCAGTGACAGAGATATCTGAACTAGTTCTTACAACCAAGCTTATAGACTGGCTTGAAAAATTGAATATTAGAGTGGTATAGTCTGTCTCAAAGTATATCGTTATGGCTTTTGACGGACCATACCCCAATAAACCTTTAACGATTTTATTACCTATTGTTATTGGTTAAACCCATTTGTTCATAAGGGCAGGGGTGGGCCAGGTATTTCTTGAGTATTAACCATTAGGCATATAAATATTTTGGCTAATATTTTAGTGGCAGTGTTGAATAACCGTTTTTACTGTGCGTTTCGAAAAAGTTGTTTTACGAGAATATAACTATGTCGCGTCGAAATCATTTGTCATTAGATGCAAAACAGGTTGTGAAAAATATGTATGAAACTTTAATCAGTAGAGGTCTAATTAAACAAGAAGCTTTAAAAGAAACCTGTCTACTTACAAAAACTCCAATATCATCGACAAAGGATATTATTATTAGTGAAGAATTAAACAAAAGAAAAACACGTAGTGATTTTCAATCTCACCGTATAGACAATAGTGATCAGGACCTAATAAGAAGGAAAATATATTGTCTTTATAAAAGCGGAGTTATTCCCAGCTTGGATAAACTGAAAAAGAAGCTAGGCGAAGACGAAACCAATATAAATATTAGCCGTGCCACCCTCCATAGAGTAGTTTGTAAAATGGGATTTAAATAACGCAAAATAGACAAAAGACAAGTAGTAATGGAATCGCACAGATTACGCACTTGGAGATTTAATTACTATCCAAGAAATTAAAAAATATAGGTTAGAAAACAGATCCATAATTTACCTTGATGAAACATGGTTCGATACATACGACACAGTATCCAAAGGGTGGGTTGATTCCAGTCAAAACTGTCAGACGAAAGCACCTTCAAATAAAGGAAAATGCATAACCATAATACACGCTGGTTCAGAAGACGGATTTGTCCCAAACTGCTTGCTGTTGTCTGCAAAGAATATTAAGGATTCTACCTTGGATTATCATGAGGATACAAGTGCAGAACTAAACAACAGTGTTATTGTCATGGATAACGCAAGCTACCACAGCCGTCTGCTACACAAAGCACCAGCTTCATCAAAAACTGAAATCCAGGAATATTTGTTAGAAAATAATATTTATTTTGAATTCAGTTACAAAAAAACGCATCTTTTGAAAGTCCTTAATTTATATGCAATTAAAAAACAATATGTATGTGATAATTTGGCTGAACAGGCTGGGCATACTGTCTTACGGCTTCCTCCGTATGACTGTATGTTTAACCCCATAGAGCATTTGTGGAACCAAGTAAAATCAAAGATCAGAGCAGAAAATGTTACACCTACTTTAAGTCCCAGTGTTATAAATTTGATAAAAAATGTAATTACTAACATACCAGTTGAGAGCTGGAAAAATTCACTACAGCACATTATAAAAATTGAGGACTCTTACATTTCTATCGAAAACAACTATTGTAATTAATCTCAATGATGACTCTGATAGTAAAACAGAATTAGATTTAGATATTTAGATTAAAAATGTAATTATGTATAGATAATGCAGTTATAAATTTATTAAAACTTTGCATATATTTAATTTCTTAATGTAATTTTAAGATTATACTTACTAAATAAACAATAAATTATAAATCTTTATATTATTAAAGTCCGTCCCTCATGTTCTGTCCTTTAATACCTACCGATCCGCAGTTTTATTGCTGCCGGCAGGTATAATCCATAAATGAAGGCAAGAGCTAACACGGTATACTTTGAGACAGACTATACTGTCGTGAGCAAAACTATTGATGGGATTGATCGTGAAAAAAAGAAGATAGTTGATGTAAAGAAGAAATAAAGTTGGTATTAGTACTAAGACATGGGGTACCCAGTGTTAATTTGGGGGAAGTTAGAAATGTAACCGTCTACAATACTTGTTAAACATTTAAATGTATTAGGTCATCTATGTTTTTTCTAATTATAGGTTAAAATAAAGCTTTAAATTGACGTAAAACCTATATTCATTTCGTTAAATTGCAATGGGTATCAGCTAATTTTAAATCCTATATGATGTACAACAAAAAACTTATTGTATTTTCATTTTATTTTAAACGAAAAAAAAATTTTCTGTATCAGTGTAGTGATTTATGTGTGATTATGAGGTCTAGGCATTACAGGGAATGGCTGAATGGTAAGTTCTTGTTAGTCAAGTAAAGTTTTTACGCTGTTTGTCATTCCCTGAGATAACTACTCAGTACATGTAGATATTATCAGCAAACACCTTATTTGACTAACAAACGAAAATTGCAACTTTGCAAAGTTAAATTTATGTTTAAAGTTTAAACTAGCCATTAAGGATTTTTAGGAATTTGCTTTTTTAAACTGCTCTCGTTGTATACAGGAAGTTTCCTAAGTGACCTAATGTATTTAAGATTCCTCAAGTGTTTCATGAAAAAAAAATCATATTAACATATGTATACAGAGTGTGTTTTATTTTTCGGTTTGTTGTAATTATCGAGAAATTGAAAAGTTTTTGTTTTTTTAAACGTATTTTATTTACAGTGTGTGCAAAGTTTTAATAAACTATTAATTATTGTTCATTGAAGTTATACCATGTCACAAATTTTTCTTGAAACAAGTTATGTGTATATTCCAAAATAAATTTATTTTTCATACATTTTTAATAAAATACCTATTTTTTTCTAAATTAAGCTGCAACTAAAAAAATGCTAAGGAACATGTTATGTCAGGTATTGAATTAAGATTACAAGTTAACTTTACACATTTTAAAATATCAGTGGCGTGCTTAAATTATTTTAAATAATGTTAGACTTGTACCTTACGCGCACGCTTCTTATAAAACGAATACATTTTTATTTATAGTAAAACATGCCCTCTAATAAACTCTGTAAACGTTTAGAGTTTGAAAAAATGAAGACACTTTGATTACCTGGCCACATCTTAAGGAATCATCCCCTTAAATATCTTGGATTACTAAGGAAACACCCTGTATATCAGATTAAGCATTCACATGACCTTTACCTTTTTATATGAGCATAAAAAATACATTAATCTTAGAAAAATAACAACATTTCTAAATCGGAAAACTCCATTTAGATTCTAAAAACTGTATAGACGATTAACTTTTTAAGATCGGTCTTTAAAATTACTATAATCACACAGTAAACTCTAATTAAATCAAAATAAATAACACACCTGTTTACATTATTATATCAGGTTGATTAAACTAACTAAATAATGAACTGTTTTCCTACGTGACTATAGTTCTGGCGCTAATTTGTTTGGTGACAAAAATTCGCAGAAATAGAATATACATAATTCCATTAAATTTAATAGGACTAATCTATTTTTAATTGGTGAATGAGGATTTGTTTCTTTATTTTAATACAAACAAGTAAATCAAGATTTTTACTTTCACCTTTTTTACTATTACATATAATGCATTATTTGGAATAGGAAAGGTATATTGGGAACGCATTTTTTTCTAATATAGTCACCCACTGCATTTATATTGTCTCCGGCACACGAAGAGCGTAAAATTTTTTACTTAAGACTAAATTTAATTGCTTAAGACAAAGTTTAAGAGTATTTATAAAGGATTTTAATAGGATTTTTATAACTATTTTTATGTAAGTTTTAATTAGCCTACTAATAAACATGTAAGAAGGAAAACAACATAATAGAAGCGACCCTATTTTGTTGGTTATTTTAATAAAAAGTGACATAAGCAAGGAAAAACAAAAAAAAAGTTTTTTTAGCCTAAAGTAAAAATAATTCAAAAAATATAATTTGCTGTCAGTAGCGTCTACTATTCTTTATTTCAGGTGAAAAAAATATTTGATAAATATTTAATTATTGCTTACGTAGTAACAGCTTAGAGCAGAGACTTTTTTGTTGGCCATTTTCTGAAAAACTAAATTTCTAGATTACATTAAACTTTTTTTAAAAAATTATAAATCTCTGTTTTGGTGTCTATCGTAGGTATGTAGATTTCCCATTTCCGATTTAATTAGGATTTAGCGTTCTCATACCACGAGAAAAAAATGACCTTCTAACATATTTTCTGTTATCTGAGGGACCTTTAAGCTAAAAAAAAATCAAAGAAAATTTGCGATTCTAATACTTTTTGTATTCCGTATAATGAATTATGCATATCTGATTAAATAATAGGAAATTAAACAAGTTTGGCTTGTTTTTTTTTTCGGTGCTATTTGTCAACACCGTTTTGTTTTTTAAAGTATGCGTCATAAATTAGAGATTTAGTTAAAAAATCAGCACTGTTGCCACAGTAATCATCTCAAACAGCAGATTTTTTAAAGTAAAATGGGTATCCAGATAAAATTTTTAGTTACACAGTAGAATGCATTGATATCAAAATTGATCGGCTAATAAATAATTGATTTTGGGCAATTTTGCTAAAAGCTTAAAATAAACTTAATATTTGGCGGAATTCTCAGATAAAAAATATATATTATAGAAGTACTTTTATATAATAAAAAATGCTTTTTTTAAGTATTTTTGTTTTTTGCACTGTTAAATAAAATAGACAAAAAATAATAAGGGTTAAACAAAAGAACTTGTGAGAGTTTTACATGATGTCATTTTTCACAGTCAAGTCTGTCTAGGTTCTCCAAAAACTGTCACACAAGGCATAACAGCCGAAACCTTCGCAAACAGTAATTCGCCTATCATTTTAATTACGGAACCTACCTACTTCCCAGAACTTTACCAAGCTCTCCTTGGTCGCTCAGATCATGGCTTGGTCACTGTATCACACCCCACACATTCTGAGGCATCCGAATGCATGCCGCCACGCATCGTCTAGCACTACAACTCTGCCGACTGAAATAGCGATTTGTTTACCACCTACCCTTGAGATCTTACCTGCCTATTCACTCATAATCCTTCCAAAATTTGTAAAGAACCCACCGAAGTATCCCAAAAGAAATTAATATAATCAAACTATCTCAGAAGCCAAAGACCGTTTTAACAATCGAATAAAAAATAAAATCCTTTTTTGCTGGAATGGCAGTAAACCCTTCTGGTCCTTTTCCAAGAACATTAGTCAAAACTTTTGTACAAATTACTTTACCCCCAACCTTTAAAGATAAAATTGTTTCTAATTCTACCCTTAATCCTCCCGTTAATAATCCTTTAATAGTTGCCTCTGTTCCTCATAAAATGTTCAATATCATTTTAAGGTCAAACAGATTAAGCCTTTCCTTTCTTTTCTTAGTAACAAAAAATCGTCCGGGCTGGATGGCGTACCATCAATCGTCCTTAAAAAATACGGGCTTCCGAACTTGCACCCATCTTAACTCGCCTCTTTCGAATCTCTTACGACACAGTCATTTTTCGTGGAAGCTGGTAAGCTGCACGTGTGCAACCTGTCCCTAAGAAAGGATCCAAAACTTCCTTTCTTCTTACCATAGACATATACCTCTTCTTTTAATGTTTGTAAGGTAATGGAAAAATTCATTAATTCCCAAAATTTAAGTCATTTGGACAAACACAAAATTTTACAAGGCAGACAATATAGATTTCGTCACAGAAGATTCACATCAGTTTATCTTTTCTTTGTCTCACTCTGGAACAAGTCCCTTGTTTCTTGGTGAATCCCAGATCGTTGCTCTTGACTTATACAAAGCTTTTGACCAAGTTTGGTATGGTAGGCACCTTAACAAACTTCTTTCGTACGGTCTTTCACTTAAATCTTGTTCTTAGCTCTCCAATTTCCTTTCTAATCGACGTATTGTAGATGGTCATTCTTCCAGCTTCTACCAAATTAATGCTGTGGCGCCCCAGGGCTTAGTACTGGCACCCATTCTCTCAATCAATCCTATCCGTAATTTTGCATCCTACCCTTTACTCCAATATTTAGTTTCTCAAGCCAGCCTCTAGCCGTGATTTGGTGAATATGTGCAGGGTAATGCATGTGGGGCACCAAATATCTTGTCCACTTTAAGTCTCCAAGACACAGTCATCTGCCAATGCTTATCTGTTACATATATGAGCAGCCAAGTTCTGTATAACGAAGAGTTATCTAATCTTGTTGACGTTACTTTTTAAAATACCTTTAACTAGCATAAACACATAACATCCATAGCATCAGCAGCTTCAAAGAAGCTTGGATTTATATTTCGAGCCAGAAGGTATTTCTTTCCTTCTAATCTGTATACTTTATATGCATTCCAAATATATACAGTTACTTTTTGGAATATTGTTCTCATGTCTGCGGAATGTCGTCTCCTACAACTCTTAGCATTCTTGATTCCATTCAAAGAATTGTTTGTCTTAATAATAATCACACGCTTACACAAAAGCTTGCTTCTCTTGCCCACCGACGGGCTGTAGAAAATCTTTCGCTCTTTTATATAGGTATTTTTACGGTTTTTGCTCCGAGGAATTGGCCGTTATAATTTCTTATTTAGCAGCTCCCAACAGAACAAAACGTAGTACCATTTTTATGCAGCCGTTTACATCTTGAGCAATCCCGCATTTCCTACTTGTCAATGTCAGTATCTGGACTATGGAACCTAATACCTGCAAAAGTTGTCCTTTCTCCCAAATCACCAAAAAATTAAATCCCGTGTGAATAAACTTTCTCTTATCACACTTAAGACACCCACGGTACATTAGTACTTGGGCATTCGGCCTTTGGGGACTGTCCCAAGAAAAAAACATGAAAACGGTCCACTAAAAAAGTGACTTACGCAGAGATTGTGCTATTAAGAATACTAGTTTGTAAGTGGAATCAGCGACTAGGTCTTATCTTTCTAAATGAGTGATAATATATTATTATATTCTGTATTGTTGCGGTGGATTCTTGCCAGATGGGCCCGCTTAGGTTCTGGTCCCAGGGTATAGATTTTGTTGATCATATATTACTAAATTTTAATTGTGATCGGTGCACCAAAGATACTGACTTCGTTTATGTCCATGCTGCTGATGAGATGAGATGTAGCTTTCATCTGATCCTAAACCTTAAGTCACAAACAATCCACCCACAGGTTTTGATCCGATGAAATTTTGACCTAAAACATATGATCTTTTTCAGCTTCCAAATATTTCTTTTCTTTGCAGATTTTTTACTTCTTTCGGTACTTTAACAAAATACCAAAAAGAATTTAAATAAAAAGGTAATTTAAAAAAATTAAATCGACTTCAGAAAAAATGACCCAAAATTAATATGAAATGATATTTTTTATATGTACTCTAAAATTTTGATATACAAATTAAAAAAAAACTCTGGAAGATTTTATTAAAAAGTTATGACGTAATGTAAAATAAGAATGGCGATGAGTTAATTGATTTTAAGTTTTTCTGAAATTACCTCCGCATCAGGCAAAGGTAACCAAGTATTATTTAAAATAGCGATATTTAGACCATACAATTATCTTTATTTATATATATTTATATCTATATATATATATATATATATATATATATATATATATATATATATATATATATATATATATATATATATATATATATATATATATATACTATATAGGTATGGGTCAATCGATTCTGTGTACGCTCAGAATTCCTAACCTGGGACAAGGAGTGAAGCGGACCCATGTGACGAGTACTTATTTTTTTAATTAATTACCTGGCAAAATATTTTCCAACCTTTTGCAAGACCCAATTATTGTTAATGTAATTTATTACAAAATAATTACAACTAATAATTAACATTATAGTTATAATTCTAATTATAGACATTTAGTTAAATAAAGTAGGTAGCACCTTTTAAAATAAATATTAAATGCTATTTTTAATATTTTTGGTGTCATAGTGAAGGCGAGAACCGATCAGCCTTGTCCTTTTTTACAATTCAGATTTAAAAATTTATTTTTATGTTCTCGATAATGAAATTGCATGGTTAATTACATTTAGTCAAGGACCTCCTCAGTTTTGCAGGTTTATAGATTTCAATTAACATACAAAGTGTAAGGTGTTTAAAAGCTAATGATCGGCCACTTTGGATTCTAAAAGTAAAAAAAATCTATCCTCCGTATAATTTACCATAAATGCTCCCTAGGGGCGTTTCCCCGGCCCGACTTATGAATCTTGTAAGAAAGGCCATTGCAGCTGCATGGTAAATAATACACAACATATCATTTCTATTACTGTATATATATATATATATATATATATATATATATATATATATATATATATATATATATATATATATATATATATATATATATATATATATATATATATATATATATATATATATATTATTTTTATATAATGTAAATAGTTAATAAACTAACACATTGTGACTGGCTAAATGGCAAAATAGCCTCAGGCCAAAAAAAATATATCATTTCTCGGTGCTTGTGTAAAAAAATCTAGTCTTTCTACTTTAGCATGACTACGTGTGCTATTTTGACTTTTTGCAATTTCATATTGACATCAACTGACGTTGGTGGGTAATGCATTTTGCCTGTAAATAGTGTGTCCTCCGTGTTATTTGTTATTCACTTGCTGTAGTCCCATTGACGAGACTCATCGGGCGGGCATAGCGCATCTGAAAAGGGAGTCGTGGCAAATGACTCAAAAAATATTTTTTGGTAAAGCCCATTTTCAATATCCATCAGAACAGTGTTTTTTAGTTTTGTCTTAGACAATGCATCGTCATATTCATATGGTCATTGTTTTTTTTTAATCCATTCTACAATATATATACAGGGTGTAAAGTATGATGCTCACGATTATAATGGGCGATAGTGGAGCTTAAAACAAGTCGAAAAAGCCAAAAACATATGGGTCAAAAGTTAACTGTTTTCGAAATATGGCTTTTCAAAGTTTAAAAAAATTGGCAACCTGTTTCATAGAAGCGAGTCGACGTTTTTTGCGAAATTTGCATAGTTACACTTTTTTAAGGAGATGTTTATTTATATACAAATAATAAAAATGACTTCTTGCAATTTATTCTAATAATTAATTTGAAATTAAATTTATGTAAAAAATAATACATTATTGTTTGGTTAATATTTGTAATTAAAAAAATAATTAATATTACTAAATATATATATATATATATATATATATATATATATATATATATATATATATATATATATATATATATATATATATATATATTATTTATATAATATACTATATAATTAAATCGACTATTTTCTTAACATTTCGCCCACCGTGGTGGGCTTTATCAAAAGATGACTTTATTTTGTCATATTTTAAAGATAATTAAAAAGTATATAAAATAAATGCACGAGATAAAATGGCCATATACATTAATTATGGTTAGAAATTGGAAAAAAATACAGTTAAGGATAACATGTGAACATGGATTTATCATTTTAAAATTACATAAATTTTAACAGTTTTGAAGTTTGAAATTTTTTGTTCATACCAGAATCGGGCAACACTAAAGTTGGGATTATGCAGAAAAATTAAGTGAAGTTAAAATAAGTTAAAGTAACACAAGAAGGAATAAACATTATGTGATTAAATGGTTTCAATTATACACCCAAATTAAAAATTAAGTTAAGAAGATAACCAACTTTCATCTTTCTTAATTTATTCATAATTTTTTGACCTTGTACTCCGATTTATGCGTTGATTTTTAATTATTATTATTTAAAACACATAGAATGAAATAAACGGATTACAACTTACAACCTAACTTATTTTGATAAACAGAATAAACTTTTTAACAGTTTTTTATAATGTCTGACACTAAAAAAGAACTGAATGTTATCGATGATAACCAGTTAATTGAATTAGTTCGTCAGTTTACTTTTTTATATTTAAAAGAAAATATTTTTATTATTTTTAAATTAATTTGCATCTTCTCGCACAAATGTCTTAATTTTTATTAACTTTATTTTTGTTAACTTTACTTAATTTTCTGCAGAATCCTACCTTAACTTAACTTGACGCACTGAACTGTTCAGCCTTTCAACCACTTAACATACCATCCATCAAGAGCTCTTAAGTTAGATAAGAGTTGTTATGTTTTTTTCATTTTTAAACATTTTTTGGCATGGTCAGACAACCATCTAACAAAACGATTTTGTTTATAATAGTGTAGACTCCAGTATTTTTCGTTAAATAATTAGGTTGTGGTAGATTTGACTTAAATTGTTTGTTTTTTTCATTGTTTACAGCATGTTTCCCTTTTTTTAATTTAAATCATTTCTTTAATAACTAGTTTATCGGAATTTCTGTTAGAATCTAAAATTGTTGGATTTTTGAAATTAAACTCATGTTTTGTTGTCAGTTCGTGCTTGTGCAAGGCGGTGGATGCGTTTTTGCAAAAACGTGGCCTTAGTGTTGAAAGAAATTAACTACAGAAGTTACAAAATCGAGTAACCTTTCCGTTCAAATTCATCACCTACGATTCTCCTTAGTATGAAACTGGGTATTTTAATCGGCGGAATATCTAAAGATAGCGGACAGATAATATTTTAATTTCGTGTAAAGGCCCCCATACCCCGTTCTTTTTAAGCAGTTTTAATCGTGGCGATCAATATTGCCATTTTGTCTTCATTTAAAAACGAAGTGTGTAATGCAAAACGTTTTTAATTGTTATTCTTGTAACAAATAAACATGCTTCATTTACGTTTTTCGGTGAAGAGCTGCAGCTTTCGGCGATTAAGACGGTTTAAAATTAAATTAAGTGTGGTGAAATAAAAGTTTTAATCGCCCTACTGAGCAGTCTTAATTGGCGATTAAAAGAACGATACTAAAATACTTCATCGTTTTTCGGCTTTACTGCACAGTTCAAACTTTGCACTTAACGTTGTTTAATACTAAACCGGTGCTTGTTTTTTTTTTGTAATTTTATACATTATTTTTCCTACACAACCGTGTTAAATAAAAAACCTTAACTAAAATTTTATGTATTATTATTTTGTTATTCTATAAGTAGTTTTTTTCTTTACCTGTACTACTGTACAGGGTGTCCTATTTTCGTGTGTTTTACGGGGTTTCTCGCTTATGAGTGAAGTTACAAAGATGCGGTTTTCGCGACACCGTGCTAATTTTTTTCGGATTTACTTTCTTTGAGATATTAGCCAAATTTGCACTTTTTTAAATGGAATACCCCGTATATTTTTTCGTCATATTATTTGCCACACTGAGAGCTTTCTAAAAATATAATATAGTCAAAACTTATTTTTATAAACAGCATGAAAACATGCGATTATTTACTTTTTAACATAGGCGGCTTTGGTTTAAATTAATGACAGTCAAATTAATCAACGTCAAATGATTGCTTTTGAATTTTTTAATGCTAGTTCCTAGATTATCGTTATTATTTATCTAAAAAATATGGCACAAAACCAAAATTTTAAACATTTTGAAAAGTATGATATGAATAGATGTTTCATATTATCCAACGAAGACGTCGATGAGGCGGCGGAGCTTTATCTAAATAGGTACGTTAGAAGAACAAATATTTTTTTCAAATTTGACTTTTTTCTCGATTTCTATATAGATATCCTGATAGAAGAAAGCGCATATTTCGTAAAATACAAAACAATCTAATTCAATATGGCTCATTTAATAAACCTAGGCCGAAAAATTATAGTAAAGATAATGAAGTAGCTGAAATAAATGTTTTGGCATCAGTTGAAAATACCCCAGGGACATCTTGCAGGCAAATAGAAGAAAATATCGAAGTATCCAAAACAAAAGTCGAAAAAATATTGAAACGACATAAATTTAAACCTTACAAGTATAAACTTGTGCACAATCTTCATCCTGGCAATCCTGAGCGGAGAGTGGAGTTTTGTAACTGGTTTCTCAATATGTGTGAAAGGCAGAATAATTTTGAAAGGAAGATCATTTGGTCGGACGAAGCCCATTTTACCAGTGCGGGTATCCTCAATAGGAATAACTCAAGGTTTTGGAGCCAGGAAAATGAACACGTTATTTTTCCCAGGGAACGCCAGGGAAGGTTTGGATTCAATGTTTCTTGTTTCATTTTGGGAAGAAGAATTTAATATTGTATTTACCAAGGAAATTTGAATTCTGATAGATACATACAAATCCTTCAAGAAAAGCAATGACTATTATGGAAGATATTCCCTTGGTTCAAGTAAATGACATCTATTTCCAACAAGATGGAGCTCCGGCTCACAACTCTCACGTGATACAACACTGGTTGGAACAGCACTTTCCTAATCGATTTATAGCCACGCACGGACCTATTCGATGGCCACCATGGTCTCCGGACCTCTCAGTTTTAGATTATTTTTTGTGGGGATATTTAGAAGGTAAAACATAGGAGGTATGAAACAATTGAGGAATTAAGAGAGGCCACGGAAAATGCCTTTAGAGAGTTGCGAGCCCGCTCTTTCATATTTGAAAGTGCTTTAAGAAGACTACAGACGTTATGCCAAGAATGCATAAGACATCATGGTCACCAATTCAAACAGTATTTATAAAATTAGTAGTTAAGTTTGTCTTTTAAGGCTAAGAACAATTCTAGCGTAAAATTGTTATTTTTATCCATTAGGTTGTCTTGTTAATAAATGTTTATATTACTAGATTATTTTTTGGTGCGAGAAGGCATTTGACGTTGATTAATTTGACTGTCATTAATTTAAACCAAAGCCGCCTATGGTAAAAAGTAAATAATTGCATGTTTTCATGCTGTTTATAAAAATAAGTTTCGACTATATTATATTTTTAAAAAGCTCTCAGTGTGGCAAATAATATGACGAAAAAATATACGGGGTGTTCCATTTAAAAAAGTGCAAATTTGGCTAATATCTCAAAGAAAGTAAATCCGAAAAAAATTTCAAGTACGCCACTGTATTCTGCGTAAAAAGTTATATAAGGGCCCGTTTTTATCTTTTCGATAAGTTATCAGATACCTGAGATGCGAGGGGTAACCGAAAATACAACTTTTTTAAAATCACCCTGTAGCGAAGAAACTAAGGGGGCTAGGACAAATCTGTTTGCAGCAGTAGCACGGTGTCGCGAAAACCGCATCTTTGTAACTTCACTCATAAGCGAGAAACCCCGTAAAACACACGAAAATAGGACACCCTGTACTGTAAATATATATATTTTTTTATATCGTAAATGAACTTTCATTTAAATATCTGAATACGAATAGGTACAGGGTTATTTATTTTAGCAATTTCGTGTATTTTTTCCGTAGAATTCAATAATTTAATCAGAAAAACATTTGAAACAAAAACAAAAGAGTTACAGCACGAGTGACGTATTTTTTAAATGGAATACCCCGTATATTTTTATATCAATAGATAGATATTTTTATGAGGAATTCGGTGATATAGGGGTTGCTGGGTTTATTTCCTGCATGATACTATAAGGATAGTTTTACCTGAAAGAACCTGGCTGCCACAGGTCACAGGTGCTTATTTGTCAAAGTCAAGAATTTTGCCATACCTCAAGTCTCTAACTGCGTCAGTAATTGACTTTATGGGATACAAAGTAAAATAATTTAGAATAGCTGGATCCCGGTTTCTTTTTCTCCTTGTAGTCCTTTTTCTAATATGTAACGATTTTGTCTCTTCGAATAAGACCTTCAGTTTTAAAATCGTTTTTAGTGATATATTTCGGTGGAAATTTGCATTATATCTTCGTTGTGTTTCACTGGCGTTTTCTCCACATTTATAATAGAGAGTTATAATTTTAAGCCGTTCTTCTGATGAAAACCTTATTATAAAACTACTCCAAAAAGTAATAAACGTACTTTTAAAATTCTTGACTTTAACAAATAAGCACCTGTGACCTGTGGCAGCCGGACAATTGCAGCAGAACCGCAGGAACTAAACCCAACAACCCCTATATTACCGAATTCCTCGTAAAAATCTCTATCTATTGATATAAAAATATACGGGGTATTCCATTTAAAAAATACGTCACTCGTGCTGTAACTCTTTTGTTTTTGTTTCAAATGTTTTTCTGATTGATTATTGAATTATATGGAAAAAAAATACACGAAATGGCTGTATTTTTAAAAAAGTACAGGGCAGTTTAAAAATAAAGCCCTGTTTACTTATTTAAACATTTAATTTTCAATTATAAATAAGTTGACCATGGTATATTATCTATTATCCATCACCTAAGTATAAACAACGAATGTGTTGACCGTGGTGTTTTGCCCTAACTAATCGTGACTCGGTAGTTAATTATCGAATTTGCATTCGATACGTCGATTTATTTTTATCAATGATGATCCAACAGCCTTTTGACATTGTCGCTCCAGTTTAGGAACAAAGTCATAACACTAATTTTAGGAAATGTTTTTCCGCTTTTATTTTTATGGTTTAGCAAGGTTTTCTTTAAAAGGTTTATAGCTCATGTTCCATTTAAACTGCTTCGTTTTTGTGTTAAATTTGAAGGTACGGACAGTTCTTATGTATTTATAGTCTGTCTCAAAATGTATCGTTATGGCTTTTGACCGACCATACCCCAATAAACCTTTAACGATTTTATTACCTATTGTTATTGGGTAAACCTATTTGTTTATAAGGGCAGGGGTGGTCCAGGTATTTCTTGAGTATTAACCATTAGGCATATAAATATTTTGGCTAATATTTTAGTGGCAGTGTTGAATAACCGTTTTTACTGTGCGTTTCGAAAAAGTTGTTTTACGAGAATATAACTATGTCGCGTCGAAATCATTTGTCATTAGATGCAAAACAGGTTGTGAAAAATGTGTATGAAACTTTAATCAGTAGAGTTCTAATTAAACAAGAAGCTTTAAAAGAAACCTGTCTATTTACAAAAACTCCAATATCATCAATAAGGGATATTATTATTAGTAAAGAATTGAACAAAAGAAAAAAACGTAGTGATTTTCAATCTCACCGTATAGACAATAGTGATCAGTACCTAATAAGAAGGAAAATATAGTGTCTTTATAAAAGCGGAGTTATTCCTACCTTGGATAAACTGAAAAAGAAGCTAGACGAATACGAAACCAATATAAATATTAGGCGTGTCACCCTCCATAAAGTTGTTTGTAAAATTGGATTTAAATACCGCAAAATAGACAAAAGACAAGTAGTAATGGAATCGCACAGATTACGCACTTGGAGATTTAATTACCTTCAAGAAATTAAAAGATAAAGGCAAGAAAACAGATCCATAATTTACCTTGATGAAACATGGTTCGATACACACGACACAGTATCCAAAGGATGGGTTGATTCCAGTCAAAACTGTCAGACGAAAGCACCTTCAAATAAAGGAAAACGCATTACCTAATACACGCTGGTTCAGAAGACGGATTTGTCCCAAACTGCTTGCTGTTGTCTGCAAAGAATGTTAAGGATTCTAGCTTGGATTATCATGAGGATACAAGTGCAGAACTTTTTGAAAACTGGTTTTAAAATTATCTTTTAAAAACTATTCCAAACAACAGTGTTATTGTCATGGATAACGCAAGCTACCACAGCCGTTTGCTACACAAAGCACCAGCTTCATCAAGTTCAAAAACTGAAATCCAGGAATATTTGTTAGAAAATGATATTTATTTTGAATTCAGTTACAAAAAACGCAACTTTTGGAAGTCCTAAATTCATATGCAATTAAAAAACAATATGTATGTGATAATTTGGTTGAACAGGTTGGGCATACTGTCTTACGGCTTCCTCCGTATCACTGTATGTTTAACCCCATAGAGCATTTGTGGAACCAAGTAAAATCAAAGATCAGAGCAGAAAATGTTACACCTACCTTATTACTAACATACCAGTTGAGAGCTGGAATAATTCACTACAGCACATTATAAAAATTGAGGACTCTTACACTTCTGTCCAAAACAACATAAATCCTATTGTAATTAATTTCAATGATGACTCTGATAGTCAAACAGAATTAGATTTAGATATTTAGATTAAAAATGTAATTATGTATAGATAATGCAGTTATAAACTTATTTGCATATATTTAATTTCTTAATGTAATTTTAAGATTATACTTACCTAAATAAACAATAAATTATAAATCTTTATATTATGAAAGTCCGTCCCTCATGTTCTGTCCTTTAATACCTACCGATCCGCAGTTTTATTGCTGTCGGCAGGTATAATCCATAAATGAAGGCAAGAGCTAACACGGTATACTTTGAGACAGACTATACAATGTTTGCACACCAACCAACGAGAAGTTATGAACTAATTTATGTGGTGGAGGATAAAGTTTGTTTTTACCAGCCACTACCTTCTTTAAACATTGCTTGGCTAGTATACCTTAACAATAGAAGGAAATAAAACTTTGGTAATAGGTATAAAATTTTATATTAAATGATTTCGACCAACTTAGGTCATCCTCAGGACCGACACTAAAAGTTAGGTAATAAATAGTTTTTAAATAAAATAAAATTATATCACGTACTTGATAAAATTACAGATACTCAGTCATATGACACAAAACAAATATAAACTTTAAAATTCACAAGCAGTTAGACATACATATTAAAACAATATTATAATATAATCATAATTTTTTTGCAAAATCCTTTTCTTTTTTTGATTACCAACTCCCATATTTACAGCTTAAAAAATGACAATTTTTCTGTACATATAACTTTTATCTCATTTTAACCTCCCCAACAGATGTAGTCTGAAACATATTAAAACAGATCTTTTTGAATCACAACTAAGAGCCTTAATACCAATTTTCATACTTCTAAGTCCAGAAATGATGAAGTTCAATACAAACTTTCATCCCCATTCTCCCCCTTTAAGATGCTCGCCCATTAGCGAGATGCGGCGCGACAGTTAACAGAACAGAGCTAAATGTAAGATTCTTTACGATGATACCCGAAAGAGGCCGATGAGACTCGAATGCCACGCGACATTGTCGCTTACTTGCTCTCCCGACTTGTCACGAGCTGTCGCGTCGCCTAGATGTGAGCATACGTTAATTTTCCAACGGTGCCGGCCAAAGAGAACGCGGCAGCCAGTTATGACAATGGCGCCAAGTTTAAACTGTAAATCGACCACTCGAGGCATTTATTTTCTTGATAGATTGGTGAATGAATTTTAAGATCCTTTAGTTTGACTATGTGATTAGAATAATTAATTATTATTTAGGTATTGTAGAAATTTTATAAGTTTTAAAATAAAAGTTACAATGTGTATGTGTTTATACTATTTTATTAGTTTTTTAGGGGAAATAGAAATATAAATAAATGATATTTTTACATATTAAATTTTATAATTCAGCTTTTATTGTTATAGTGCCCTATACAGGGTGTTTCTAATAACATGCTAATATTTGGGGTGATTCTTGGGCTCATTTTAAAAAAAAATTCATATGAATGTATGTCCTAAACGTCTTATCTTTTGAGATACAGGGTGTTAAAATTTTAAGAAAAAAAAAATTTTTTTTTGTCATTTTCATACCGCTTTAAATATTTTTATGAAAATTGGTGTACGGCGTTTATGCATTAAAAAAGCATTTTTTGACCTAAGAAACATTTTTTTATTTCCAACAGTGGCGTCCGGGACTGGACTCTGACTAGATATTTTTGAAGGAAAAGTAGTCCACCACTGCTTTCTCTTAAAATAAAAATTATTTTTTGGAGTCCTCGGTCAATTTAAAACAAATTTGGTTACTTGACTTTTTTTCGTACGATTCATTCGTTTTCCCATAAAAAAAATAAATTCACTTATTTGCATCTCACTGGACCAATTACGAGAAAAAACGATTTATGTAACTTTGAACAATAATTTCTTCAAAATGTTTCTTAGGTTAAAAAATGCTCTTTAATGCATAAACGCCGTACAGCAATTTTCATAAAAATATTTAAAGTGGTATGAAAATGAAAAATAAATTATTTTTTTTTTAAAAATTTTAACACCCTGTATCTCAAAAGAGAAGACGTTTAGGACATACATTCATATGAAGTTTTTTCTTAAAATGAGCCCAAGAATCACCCCATTAAATATTAGCATGTTATTAAGAAACATCCTGTATATTTTATTTATTTATTTACAATCAGATTTTTTCCTTGTCTGTTCCATTCTTCAATTTTCAATGCCGTAGCTATCATGTCATCTGCATCTCTCCTATTATAAATTTTTTAAATTTCCTGATTAGATATGCTAAATCTCCTCTCGTTACAAGGTTTCTTCTCTTGAGTTGATCATTTTGGATTATACGTGAATCTTCAATTACCCTTTTGGTTGATACACCGCATTTAAATTTTTTTGAACAATTGTCTCTTGTTCGACTTTAGATAATCTCTTGGTCCTTAGTTCATCAGGGGTGCCCCACATGAGTTTCAACAAGCCTTACAGTCACAGATCCTAAAAGAAAATTAAAAAGATTAGCTGTAGTAATAACATTATTAAAAAAATTTTCCCCTCGGCTGAAAGGTTAACCATAATTCTTGAAGGACATGTTCCATGAATATGAATACTACCTCCACTTTTCACACTACGTTTTTTGAGCTGTGCTGGCAAATCCTAAAAGAATAATACCATACAATAATTATACTTCCTTATACATCACTACACAAGCACCTTTGTAATCACTTCTGTTACACTCATATACTTTCTTTTCTTCACCGTGTGCATATTTTCTTCCTGTAGGGCAAGCATAGTCTACTTCTTTTATTCTCCTGGGTCCTCCAAGCTGAAAACTCTTCAAAATTCTTAAAATACAAAGTAGATTCTTTTATAGTTGGGGTTATGAAAAGTACTTAAATGTTTAATCAAGTCTGTATGGAATGGAAAAGAAGTTTGGTTTATGCAGATTGGGCATATGATATGCTGAGTTCTTTTGGATCCTTCTGATGTAGAAACTATATCTTGGTCTGAGTGTTTTGTTCTAATATGTCGGTTTTTAGTCGATATACTTGAAAATTCTATGTTGAAAAATTGGCAAGTCGTCAGTTTATTCCTAAAAATAAAACTAGATTAAATTGAATCATAACCTAGAAATATCAAATAAGAGCAATAAACTTACTTTTCCAGTTCCATATTACGGGTCTAATGGCCTGAAATAAATAACAAAATGCTTTGGCAATAACTAAATCGCTGTCGAAGCTCAATTTCCAATAATAATTCTAAAAAGAACAAGAGCATGGAAATATAGGCGGAAATCAGCAAAAATCCAATGGATTCTAGTGAAGCGATTTTATCCGATGCCAAACGAAGTGCCCTTTGGTTCAGATTGATGATAGTGCCTTCTGATTGGTTCGGCACCGTTGGAAAATTAACGTATGCTCTAGATGTGCGGGCTTCAGTTTAATTACATGTAAAGTATCCCAGATGCATTTAATCGCGTGGAACCGCGTCGCTCTAATGGGCGAGGACCTTTAGGGATACTTTACATGTAATCAAACTGAAGCCCGCCCATTTAGGCGATGAGACGTGGCGCGACGCGACGCGTCTCCTCGAGACAAGTCGGGACTCGGGAGAGCAAGCAAGGGACAATGTCGCGTGGCATTCGAGTCTCATCGACCTTCTTCGGGTATCATCGTAAAGAATCTCACATGTTGCTCTGTTCTGTTATCACTGCATTTGTTCATTTGTTGTAATTTTTGAGACATTTGTATTTTATTATTATTATTATTATTTTTAAAATTAATCTAGATAAAAAAGGTGTTTGGTGGATTCTGATTTCAAGGTATGTAAAAGCAACTTTTTTTGGTGTTCTTTAGACGTCTGTATTCAACTGAGAAGTTCAAGAAACTTTTCTTCCGACATGTGAAAATATTTAAAACATTTTCTTGCATCTTTTCTCAAATCTGCAAATAAGTGATGGAATTCTCCACACGCATTTCTCTTTCGATTAATTTCATGGACCCAAAATCTCATTTTCTTTTTCTTTTCTTCCTCCTCCATTGCAGCAATTTTCCTATTCAATGCAAACAATTAAATCTTTCCTCTTTATAATATTAGTATAGATACTATTTCATAAGTTTGTGTTATTTTTTTTAAAATAACCTTTTTATTTAAAGTCGACTTATTTTTTTAAAATTACCCTTTTATTTCTAGTTACTAAAGCTTTGCATTGTAAATTGAAAAATATGTGGTACGTACAATAAAAATTTATTCCAGTATTTTCTATTATAACAATCATTTAAGCGAAGAGCTCTACGTAATGACGTATTTGTTGCATTTATTACATAAATTTAAAACAAAACTATTGTTGACTGTATTATAGATAATAATTGAACATCCTGGTCACGTCTAACCTTTGATTTGTTATAAGGTCTTGGCTATTGAATTATTTTATATGTATAGTTAACGGCTAATTGATAAGTTTAAGAACGCCGCTTAGCTTGACAACAGAAGGAAAAACCACTTTTGTTAATCTTATTAAACAGTTTAATTGTATCGGAGGATTTCAAAAAGACAAAGTCTAAAATGTAATTTGTTAGAATTCCTTATATTTTATGGTTGTTTATATTAAACGGTTATTAGTGATTAGTTGAGTCGATTTTAATATTTTTATTATTAAAAAGGGCACAAATAAAATGCAAGGGGTAACCACCTTTGGGGAATGAACAAAGATGCCCCAAAAACTGCCTGTTTTTTCACAATTCTCAGAGAGGTACGGAAAAGACTACAAAATATATTTTCTTGCAAATTTTTATAAATCACCCCTATTTAGGGGTTAAAAAGTCGCCAAATCTGAAAAATTGCGAAAATAGCAGTGGTATTAAAGTTATTCTCCCTGCAATTTTTGTTTCGAATGGACCTAGGAAAAATGAAATAATACATCTTCATTTCTGAGAAGGTTGTTTACCAACCCCCATGGACTATGTGGGCGCGCAATCATCCCCTAAACTATATAAAATCATAAGCAACTTTAAAAATTGCAAAAAAAAACAGATTTTCAGGACATTTCTAATAAAAAATAAATGTATATGATAATCAACCAATTAATAGGAAAAACTGAATAAAGTATATAAAGTAGGTACCTAGATTTTTCGAGTTTACTTTTAACCAAAACCACCCCCGCAAGGGGATATGTATATCCCCTAAAATGTAGAAAATCATATACAACTTTTAAAATTGTAAAAAAAATATTCAAATATGTAGGATATCTCAAATATAATATGAAAATAAAAATACCGTTCAGAGTGAGTTTCGATTAAAAGCCACTTTTAAAATGAAGGGTAAAGCCACCCTTAATTTTAGGCGTGGTTTATTATTAAAACTCACTTTGAATGGTGGTTTTATGTTATTTAATATTATATTTGAGATATCATCACTTCATATCAAACATAAATGGTTTTTTACAATTTTAAGTTGTATATGATTTTTTACATTTTAGAGTATGATTGGTATGAATATACTTCCTTACAGAGGTGGTTTTGGTTAAAAGTGAACTCAAAAAATCTAAGTACACCTGCTTTATATACTTCGAAATAAAAATCGCAGTAAAAATAACTTTTAATACAACTGCTATTTTCGCAAATCTTTAGACTTGGCGACTTTCCAACCTCTAAATAAGGGTGATTTTTGAAAATTTGCAAAAAACGAAAAACAATGCTCATTCTAATTTTTTGCAACGAGTAATTTGGTATAAAATACATACCTGAATGTCTTTTTCTCACCTCTGTGAATTGTGAAAAAACAGGCGGTTTTTGAGCGATTTTTGCGGTCACTATTTGGTCTGACTTCATATTTTTAAGGTTGCTGCATTCAAATATAAAGTTTTTTTTGCTACAAGAGATGGCATATAATTAAAAAGACAATTTTTACCTACAATGCAAAAAAAACACTTTTTCATGCTTAACTCACTACAACTTTGCTCGCTCTTAATATTTCCTAAATTTTAACCGCATACACTTTTTAATTTTTTTAAAAGAAAATTAAGGCTCTTTGAATGTTATAAACAAGTCTGCCCAGAATTATGAGCCATTCAAAAAGAAATTGACAAGTACATGAGTTGCAGCGTGGGGACGTAAAAGTTTTTTGACAAAGTTTTAAATTTCGATTTTTAACCTATACATTATTAAAATATAGAGTATAAAAAAAAATTCTGAAAAGTTTTAGCCCTCAGCGTACAGAGGCAAATTGTATCGAAATTGTGACCAAAAACAATTTTTTGTTCGTTTAGACCAGTGGTTCCCAAACTGGGGGGCCCCCCCCCCCCGGGGGGGCGCAAAGCCACGTTAAGGGGGGCGCGAGAGCTCAGAAATATTAATACAACTTTTAAGCTTTAAAATAACAAAAAAATCAGTTTAAGAAAAAAAAGATTTATATATTGAAACGTCGTCTGCACGCTTAAACACCTAATTTTTTTCTCATTTCCGAAATTGGCTTTATTATTGGAAAATAGTGACGACACTGCTAAAAACTAAGAGATTACAACATATATTTACTCTTATCTAGAAAGTGTCTTCTATGAATTCCAACAATATTTTCCCAATTTACATGAAAATGATGAACATAAATTTGCCCAAAATCCTTTTAATTTTAATATAAACATCCTTCCAGAAGAAATGTGAGAACAACCAATCGACTGAAAACACGACTCAGTGGCAAAAAATGACTTTGAAAATTTGGTGATTACTACATTTTAAATAAAATGTCTTCCAATCTATCCTTTAATCGCGGAAATGGCTATGAAATTTTACGTACCATTCTCTACAACCTACATAAATATGTGAAAAAGGATTTTCTATTTTAATGAAAATTAAAACAAAAAAACGGAGCCGGCTTGATGTTGCTAGTGACCTACGTTGCGCACTTTCAAAGATAAAACCAAAAATTTCCGACCTCGTTAAGGAAATGCAGCATCATACTCCGCATTATATTAGATTAGTGTCCAAATGCTATGTTTGTAAATAAATGCCTCTTTTTTTAGAAAAAGAAATGTGTCTGTATAGTCGGGGGAGGTGGGGGGCGCGACCATTTTTTAATTTTAAAAAGGGGGCGCCATAGAAATAAGTTTGGGAACCACTGGTTTAGACCGAAAAATGATTAAAATTTAAAATATATGGATAAAATGTATTAAAAATTTGTTTTTAAAGCGGTGCCACCGTAGGCTCACAAAAAAAATAAAAGTGGTGTGTGCTGGGTATCTAAGATATTATAGCGTAATTTTTTCCGCTAAACACGAATCTGAAGTCAAAATTAGGGGTCAAACACCAAAAAATTGGAAAAAGGCGTAATTTCAGATATTAACGGTTTTTTTTTTTTTAATTTGAAAAATCAATATTTTAAAAACTAAAAAATACACAAAGCTTTATATAAAATAAACTATGTATTTTTGCAAGGCCTTTATTTTAGGTTATATACCTTTTTGTCTAAATGCATTATTTTTCGAGTTATAATCAAAGAACCGAATTTTCAGGATTTTTTCAAAGTATACCTCTGGAAAAATTTTGAGTGATTTGCGATTCAAATAAATAAAATAAATAATTTATTATTAAAAAAAAACACAAAAATCACATTAAAAAAAATATATTTTTTTCTATTTTGGACTGAAATTTGGAAATTTGAAAAGGAGATATAAACGAAAATTACATTTTCGTTTTTATATCTCCTTTATTATTTATTTTATCAAAAATGGTTATATAACTTTTTATATAGACAATTTAGAAAGCTTTATTTTTTGTATTATTATTTTTTTTGTATCTCTTATAGTTTATATAGTCGTAGTCCAAACATTCCGTGGTAGCAGAAGTCTGCTGGTAAATATACCGTGTCGGTTTTTTGGCTTTTTCTCGATTTTTTGCTTTTTGACCCCGAATTTTGACTTCAGATTCGTGTTCAGCGAAAAAAAAATACGCCAGAAAACCTTAGTCCGACACCCAGCACACACCACTTTTATTTTTTTGTGGGCCTGTGTTATTTATAACATATTTATTATGATTAATGGTAATATATAATGTTCTTAAATCTTACAAATTTTAGACTTTTAAAAACTTCCTCTTTCCTTAATAGCGATCACTTTCGATTTCTTTTAGTGCTTGGGTAGCATCTTTTTTCGTCATGGTAATAGATTCATAATTTGGGTATAGATTTGATTTTTAAACTTTGCAGCATCTTTTATAACATTATGTTAAAATTTTGTTAAATTCGCTTCCACAAAAATTGACAAAGCTTTATCAGCTGAACTTTACTTACGGCCGTTAGTGTTTTATATTTTAATCAACGAATAGAAAACACCATTTCTTTTTATAACTACTGCAGTGTCCAAACTGCCTTTAAATCGAAATTGCATTTGTACTGGGTGTCCAAATAAGAAAGGACGCCGGCTGTATCTCGCAAACTATTTTTCGCACAGCATTGGGGAAAAATATGTTTAGTAAAAGTGGTCAAGAAAAATAGCTGGAAATTATTTTCAAGTTTCTAAAACTACCGCGAGATGGCACAACCGCAACGGTAATTAAAAAGTCAATTTTTTTCTCCAAAATTAGCTGGTCTTCGGTACAATTTTGATAACATCAGCAAAAACTCAAACCAATTCTTCATCAGTTTGCTTTTGAACTTTTTGTCGTATTTCCAAGAATAAGGGTGGGGGAAGATGGTAAATAATGCAACTTTTAAATAGCTCTCTCTCCCACATCTTTTATCGAAAGCGGTTCAAGTGGGTACTCGCTTGAAAGAAAATTTAAAGCTCTTTTAAGTGTCATCCTTTTCGGTGTCGGCTAGTTTGTTGTTTTATAACTCGGAGGCGTTTAAGGAAAACTTGGTTTTTCGAGATTTTTCCGAGAAAGTTAAACACGACGATATGATTTTTTATTGTAGGCTTAGAAGAGGAAAAAATACCTACACTTGGACGAAAACCGCGTTTTGATATCTGCATTCGTTTTCGAGTTATTTCAAAGTAACCTGTTTTTCAAATAATAAATATTATTAACAATTAATCAAAACAGTTTTTGCGTCAAAGTAAAAGAATATTTACTGTAGAGTAAAAGAAAAAATACTGAAAACTGTTTTAAAATTTGTATTGTATCTACTAGAGAAAAGAATGAGCAATCAAAAACATGAAAATGCGGGGATTGGGACTTTTATTAACTCTAATTTAAATATTAGTCAAATAGGCTGTGCAATGTCTCTATTCTGGATACCGCAGAGCGTATATTCTACAAATATTATTCAGTTGTGACTTTTAGGCCCAGCAACACCGGGTAAAACAGATTTGGTTAATGAAACTTGATCCTTCACTTTTTTTATTCAGTTCGATTAAAAATAGAGTTATGTTATTGAATTTAAACGAATTTCCTATTATAAGTCATTAGGTAAATAAGTAAAGGTAATGAAATCTCGGTATGCAGTGTTAATTTTTAAACATTAAAACTAATTTTAAAATAATGACCTAACGATGATGACCTTAGATCCGAAGAAAGCGTTGATTGAATTGGTAATTTATTGTTGAGTACCGTTTAAATATGTAATTTAAATTGAATCTATATTTTAAACGCATGTTAAAGAATTCGTTAAAACTCAGTCTAAAATAACTGTTGTGTTTCTTAAACCGGATAATAAGAATGCATCTAAACCGGGAATCCTATATTACGAAATATCCGATAAGTATTTTTAGTCACATTCTTTTCTATGAAAGAAATATTATATAGTATGTCCCATTTTAAGACATGACGTTATCGAGGTTTTTTATTAAATCGACACCCATTTTTTTTTAAGTATTTGAAAACCTCATATAAGTTATACATAACTGTATAATAAGTTTTTCTTCCAAGTCTTTTGCAAGATATTAAATAACAAAATTTTACTTAAATATACAGACAATTTAAAAAAAATAATTTAAAAAAAGTATCTTAAAATTATAAAACAATAATTTTTTATACACTAAATTAACCAACAAAAATGAAATCAAAGGTAGGAGCGTACGTAGTTTTTAGTTTTATGTAAAAACTGGATTTTTAATAAAAGTAATAGTTTTATTGTTAAAAAACTCCCTTTGTCGCAGAACAAAAAACCGACATTATATGGAGAACCCCAAAAGCGCGGACCAAGCTGCAAAAATCCACTGCGCTTTACGACGTTTGCGGGTTTTGCGCTGCCAGTATAGAGCTAGCTGTCTTTACATGCATTAAAATTTGACCAAGGTTTAAGATGTTTTCCTTTGACACCACACGCGTAGCTCATTAATAAGCCGGGCCGTTACACTTACCATTAGTCAATACTGAACCGATTTTGATAAAATTATTACTGTTCTCTAAGTTGAAGTAATTGTAAGCCAGTAAAAAAATAATGGTCATAATCCGATTAATAGTGTCGAAATGCGACAAACATACATCTTAAAAAAAATTGTTTGAATGCCCTATTAGACTATCATATAAGTGAATATTTTGCGTTTCAATGATATTCCATATATCACGTGTCAAATTAATAACCTCCTTTTTGTAAGTCGGTTAAAAATGAACCATATTTTGTTCACATCGATAATGTTTTTAATACATGCCAAAATTTTAGGGTAGGAAGCTTTAGACCTAGCGAATCGATCCCAGTATATCCAAATTTTGAAATCCAAAAAAACTTTTCGAAACACCCCCCGTACATTCAGAAGTCACACTCGATAACGTAAAATGATATTTTACTCAGACTGTATCCAATTTGAATTTAAAACATAATATCTTTATTGAAAAAGCAGTTAGCCTAGGTTAAATATAGGTACCCTGGTACATTTTTTAGCACATAATTCTTTGATTTCTCGTTTTAACTGCTACTGTTAGTCGTAAAACTTAATATACTTTGGTACTCGCATGTAGGTCCAGACTTAAAATTTTCTTTATTTATTATTGTACCTACTTTTTGGTATATTATGTAGGTTATAGGCAAATTGCAGGTGTTGAATATAAAGCAGAGTCTTTTCGTCTTAGTTCATAAGTCGTTTGGAGTTTGTCAAGGTATTTTCGTGTGTGTTATTGAGCATCCAAAATAGCTAACCTAAACTATTAATATTAGTAGGTAATCAGGACCTGTCCCCTTTTAAAAGGTGCGGTGCCTACACAATAGATATTTGTCAGGCAACCTATTTATGGTTGGATTTTCCACTGAGGGTTGTAATTTAAATTTTATTGCGGTCAAGAAATCAACGAATTATTGTGAAACGTACCATACTATTTGGTATTATTTAACAGATAATTTACTACAGATAAATGCTTCTGCCAAAAACCTGACGAATATATTTTAGAAAAATATTCAGTATGCTTCATTTTTGAAATAAAACAAAACTATCGATGGTCATATAGTTATTTCTTCTTTCCTAGAATGATCTTTTACCACTCGTAAACGTCTTAAAATACCAAGAATTATTGATAAATAAAAAAAATATATTATGCAACAATTTTTGAAAACGATACTTTGCGTACAAGTGTGACGGTTTGCTGGTACGAGTAGAAAGCAAATGGCACAAGTCACATGAGTAACCAAGAAGTCTATTTCAAACGTGTTTTATTTTTTATTTTTTTTTACAACTGCATATTACACCGCATTTAGCATTCTTCATTAAAAATTATATTTCCGACATAAAAATAAGACATAATAATTACTTAATATATAAAACATTAAACTCAGCGATACTTTTGCCCCTTTTTTCGTTATTTTGAAAGGGTCGACAGTGGATTCAATCGTACTTCATTATTTGAAAAAATCTGAAAATTAAGACACCCTTGGCATTCGTTAAAGTAGGTAGAAACATTTTTCTGACTTCTTTTAAAATTCTATATCGAAACGAAAATTATGTTTCTAGATTTTTTCAAAAATATCGAATCTAACAGATAATGGAAACCATATAAAAGCTTTTAAATGGGTCATTTTTAATTCTGAAACAAGACCTGATGTCTAAAAGAAGTCTTTCATAAGTCCTTTAATAAAAAAATCCATATCTTGTGAACTATTTGGCGACAATTGTGTATTAATATTTTGGTTTTTATTTTTAAATAGTGACCTAGTTATTTTTCAGTATGCCCTTGTAGTATGTTTAAAGTATGTTTGTTTTGTTTTCAGAATTGCAGTGCAGTATGTCCGGCCAGGTACGATACCAAGTTCATGCTTACTGGGGTGTCAATATTAGAGAATTACATATTTTCTTATGGCGACCCTGGGCCGACATCAAAAATGCTTGTGCCGGAGGTGATTTCTTGAAGGGGTATTATCAGTGTCTTGGAATTCAATTAGAGTAAGTTTTATCCTACAGTGGTTATTCCGTAAATCCATTTTTAAAGTTACTAGTAATATAAAAATGCTAGTTCATTAAATACCAAAGCAATTTTAAAAACAATTATATACCCATTTTAGTAAATTTTGTTATTTAAATGTATGTTGTCTTACGTAAGAAGTCAGTTCTGTAAATAAAATTTTAAACGTGTTAACATTTTTAAGTTTATTTACAGTGTCTCAAAAGTAGTTTAAAATACTTTTTGAGCATTTACACGTAGAAATAAAAGAAAAAGTTTTCATAAACGTGACCTGAGAGCTTTTCTCAGGTCAAGGTCTTAGGGGAATTTAGACATTATAGGGATGAAGAAATGATCGAAATGGGTCTCAGAAAGTGGACTATAAAGGGATGCATAATAGTAGTACTCTGTATTACTATGTTGGGAGCTGCTAGGGAAGGAATTATATAGGTTAACTCATAGGAATAAAAGCTGTAAAAATTCTTATAAAAGAGCAACATATTTTATAAACCTCTTTGATGAACAAGAAAGAGCTTTCCTGAAAGAATGGGATTATTAATGAAATACTCGGGTTTCTTTGAAATAAAGCAAGAATGCTAAAAGCCATTCCTTAAACTGCAAAAGGGTCTGATTTGGGATACTGCCGAGTACACAGATTAAAAAGAGTAAAAATAGTTTTCCGGGCTTAAAGGAGAAATTTAAGCTTTTTTAAAGCTACTTTTTTTTAAGCCCACAATGTTCTATGTTCGGCAAATTTGATTCTGTAAAGGACGAGAAGTGATAGACTTTTTTTGCGATCGCAAACATGTGTTTTTGAGACAAAATTTTTGGCGTTTCAGTTCAGTATTAATTCAGGACCCTGGGAAATATACATCGTGAGGAATGTAGCTGAGTATATGTATTGAAAATATGGAAAATGCAGAGTATTAACGTGTATACTACAAATGAAGTATCATAGTAAAGTGCTTTCGGCTAAACAGCCATTATCAATGCTACTTGTCAAACAAGAGGTCTATACATTAATTATGGCAGGAGAAAGCGCTCTGCTATGATCAATTTAAAATATACATCAAAATTATCCTGCGCTTGTTTTTCAAACCAGGCTTAGTGATTGGCTTAAAAAAACTGAATATTAGAGTAAAGGGTACTACGTCATTGTGGATTAGGGAAAATCTTTTTTTTTAACTCAGTTTTAACTTCGTAAAAGCTACAATAAGTGATATACATCGTTTAGAAACGAAAATATAGAAAGGCAAAAACAAAGTTGGAAAATCGCAGGAAAAAAGTTTGTTGGGAAGTGCATCATGCCATACGTGGTCAACAGCTTTGGATATGTTAGGAGGAATCATGTGGGTTTCGCCAAGAAATGGAAAAAAACAGCTAAAACCTTGTAGGTTATGTGGGCGAAAAGCTAGAAGGTCTATAATTAAAAGAAAAAAAATAAATACTTTCGTGGGGATAGGTTGCTTACGTGCGGCTTTCCAGCTCTCCGAAAAAAACCCGTGTCGTATAAAATTTAAAAAAGGCGACTTAAAATAGGTCCAAATTTAGAAACCCAATTTTTAAGACGTCTGTCCAGTTCAGAGTATTTCTAAGTATTAAGAGAACAAAGGATACGCTTGATCTTCAACATGATTTAAGACAGTTTATGGGAAATAGAAACAACTATTGGAAGAGGCAGATAAAGGGAGAATCAAGGGTACATTTGGAAATATACTTATAACTTCAAATTTAACGGCCGTTTGTATACGATCAAAATTTTACTAGCCGGGAGTGCATTATAAAGGACCTTACCGGTACGTCATACCATAGGTTTTGTGAAACCATCTACAAAAGCAATGGACGTTTGAGGTGTCAAATGATGAAATGAGCAATTTTTTTACCTCTACCAGAAAGTACCCCCGTTAGATGTTTTCTGAGTGCTTTTGGTAATGCTATCCTCTTATTTTATTTATTATCGTCTTTTGTAACATTTTTAGATATAGATTAACTATTGAAAAAATTGCCAGCATTATAGGTCAAAAGGGAAAAAAAGCGGCGCGTTCGCATTTGCAAGTACTTCCTAACAAAAATTTTTGCAATTTATTAACAAATTATAAAATAAAATACTGCTATCTGTATTATAAATAGCAATCTATGCATATATTTTTTTGTTGGTTTAATCAAACTGATGATTTTTTAAAGTTTGTTAAAAATTCAATTAAAATTTTCCCAACCCTGGTTTAATTCAAGGTAGGAATAAGTCTGTAGTTTTAAAAACATGAAAAACTTTAGACTTTTTACATTAATTTTAAGTTTTTTTTACATTTTTAAATTATATTTATAACTACAAAATGTATTAAGATGCAATTGCTTATGTAATACTATGAATGAATGAATAGAATAAATTTAAATACTTATGTTTATTGCCGCATAGAAAAAAGCATAATCTTAATAGTTAATTAAACGTAAAGTATGAATATAAATATCATATTATAAAAAACTATTATTATTAAAGTTTGGATCTGGGGTTTTTTATACTTTGTCACTAAAAATAAATACATATTTTTTTTAAAACTATACAAAAAATAGGAACCTTTAAAAACGGCCAATAAAAAAGGTGAATATGGTAATTTTATGTCGTATCTTTTTTGTTTTACGTTAAATCATTTTCTTAAATGTTCTTTATGATTTTGGAAAAAAAATTGCAAGATAATGTTTTTTAAATCGAGGAAAGTCATAAATATGTCCATGTCCATTTTTTGATGGGATAAACCTATTTGTAATTAAAATTTTTACTTAAGATATTTTTCATTTCTTTTCATTAAAAAAAAAAGACAATGACTTTTTTACGATGAATTCATGACATTCGATATTTAGATTTACTTAAATTAAGTTTATTTTTTTATACAGGGTTATTCCTAAGTTGACGTTTTTTTAACTGTATATAGAACTCATTAAAAATAAACAACTTTTCAAAGAATTTTTTCAAAATACTAAAAATAAGGAACTTACATTCATTTAGTGTGTCGAATACGGTCCTGTCTTAAGTAAGTTGTCACCGCTAAAAAGTTTTGGGCTGTAGTGCTTGGACACATTGAACGTGATTTTCCGCAATGTTTTCCACACTTTTTTGACTTATACCGATCTGATTTGCAATCACCCAGTATTTGGGTCCAGAATGAGACCGAAAGGGAAAACCCTTTCCCGCTCGTATAATCTCGAAGCAACGTTTGCATATTAACGACACTCAAAATAAGGAACATACCCACTTATTTATTGTTTTTGGATTGTGCCTTTTTCGCGTCTTAACAATGATTTAAAATTAAAATTAATCCTCGCCTCGCCCGGGGAAATACAATATTTATGCTGCGTGATAAACAAGACAAACAAGCGTAAATAAGAAATAAACTTTTTTTTAGGCCCAGGCCCCACTTTTTTAAAAGGGTTTTTAAAAAAAATTTTTTTAAAAAAGTTGTTTAATTTTAACAAGTTTTATACCCAGTTAGAAAAAAGCCTCAACTTAGGAATCACCCTGTATAATAATTACATTCCCCAAAACCCCTGTTTTTACCCTTTTAGAAGAAAACCTCACCCCGGGCCAGGTGATGACACTAACCTACAATGGACAAAACCTTTGGATCTTGGAACACCACCACGGCTTTGTTACCCTTTGGAAATTTTTTTTTATAAAAAAGGATTTGGCAAAAAACGTTCACCCAGACGAAACAGTAAGTACTGATATCTACTTTAAATGCAAAAAATTTAGCTGTTTAGAATCAAGGATGTTTTAAAAAGGTCTATTGCGTCGGTCCATTTAAGGAGCAAACATAGCGAGCACGTCAAGAGTTGAGAACATTTATCCCCAAAATAATACACGATGTCGATTTTAGGCAACCAGATATTTTAATGGTGTATTTTTGTACCTGTACTATAATCGCTTATTAATAAAATCGTGCATTAATATTTTCTATCCATAGTAGGAGAGCTGATACACAATTTTGGGTAGGTTTTTGAGGCACTATAAAAATTTTAAAATTTTAATAAATTTTTAACATACTAATATTTTTCCTTAAAAAAACTTTTAAAAAATTATTTATTTAATTTATATTATAATAAATTTTAATAAAAAAAATATATATATATATATATATATATATTTTTATATATATATATATATATATATATATATATATATATATATATATATATATATATATATATATTTATATAATATATATATATTTAAAAATATATATATATATATATATATATATATATATATATTTTTTTATTTTATATATATATTTATATAAATTTTATTTTTAGTATTCTTGGGTTTAAAGGCAGAAAAAAAAAAATTTTCTAAATAAAATATAATTTTAAAATTAACTTTTTGGCTCTCTAGTATGAAAGGGCCCCTTTTATCAGAAGTCTGCAAATACAAAGAAAAACACAATAGAGCTGTGACTAATTACAAAAATTAATATAGTTACCTTATTAGTAGAGATCTCCCTAACAAAATTTTGTTTTTCCTGCATTAAAAACGGAATTTTTAAAAATTTTTTCATGAAAAATATCAATTTGATGGTATTGTTAAAAGGGTGGCAGCATTTAAAAAATTTAAGTATTATTGTTGTTTAAAAATTTTTTTTTTAAATATGTTATTCTTATTATTATTTAAATTTAGTAGTTACGTAATATGCTAGAAATCAACTGAGTAGATTGTAGTATAATTTGCTTAAATTTTTGTATCGGTTTTTTCATTTTACTGTATTTTTTTGTTTTTGTATACATATTTTTCCCCGAAATTCTCTTTTTTTTGGATTACTTTCCCGTTTTCAAATTTTTTTTGTTATTGAAGTCAAATAAAGGTTTTTTTTCTTATGTGTGATTTGTAGAGCTGTTTTTTTTTTTTGTCGTATTTGTGGGGATTAAGTCTATTTTCAGATACTGGCTAGTTTGCCCAATGTACACATTTTTGGGAGTTTTTAAAAGGGGTCTCATAAATTATATTACTTTTTTTATTTTTGTCAATTTTGTCTTTTGATAACTGAAATTTTTTTAAGAAGATTGTGCCCCCTTTTGAGCCACTGTTTTTTTATTTTTTTTTGAATTAAATTTTTTCAGGTTTTCAGAAAATTTTTGGGACGTATGGTAAAGAGAGATGAGTTGTTTTTCACTATTTTTTTGAGGTTTTGGTGTACTATTATAAAAAATTTTTTAATCCTTTTTTTTAAAAAAAGAGTGTATAAGATGTTTTGGATAATTATTTGATCTTAAGGCATTTTTGGCTTTTTCTATTGCCTTTACCTAAAATTAGGATCACTCAATTTTATTTTCCCATCGGGAAGACCTATGATAACTTTTTTTGAGATAAAAGGGGGGGTTTGGGGAAATTAAAAAAATTTTAAATATCTTGCTGACCAGGTTTTTTTGTGTACCATTCCGTTTCTAAAAGAATTCGCTTATGACAACCGAAAGGTATTTTTTCAAAAAATCTAAAAATTTGTGGTAAAATATTTTCGACCCTCGCAAAATGATCCTGTATACCCAAATTTTAAAAAAAAAAAAAAAAACTTTTTCAAAACCAACCCTTTTTTTTTAAAAGACAAAAAAAATAAAAAAAAATACTAGTTTTAAAATGAAAAAAAGTTTTGTTTTTACTCCCAAAAAATTTTTAAAAAAAACCCTTCTTCCTGGCCCAATTAAAATAAAAATTTTCTGAAAAAAGTATAACCAAAAACCTAAAACAAAAATTCCCCAAAAAAACCCAAAATTTTAAATTTATTTAGTTTTTTAAAAAGGGGTTTTCCTTTTTGTCTTTAAGGGTTAGCAAATAAAAATAACCCGGGAAAATTTAAATTTCCCAATTTTAAAAAATTTTTTTGGGGAAAAAAAACTTGAAAACTAAAAGGGTTTTATTTATATTTTTACGGTTTGTTTTTTTAATGCATATTTTTGGGGGTTTTTTGGGTTATTTATTTTTTTAAAAAAAGCCAAAAGGGGTTTGGTTTTTTTTTAAAAATTTTTAAATTTTCCTAAAAAAAATTTTTAGAAATAAAAACAAAAAAAAACCATGAAATTAAATTAAAAAACCCAATATTGATCTTAAAAATTTTAAAACAAAAAAATTTTTAAATCTTTATTTTCTTTTTTTCTAAACAATTTTTCCCTTTTTTAAAATCAAAAAATTTTAAAATTTTTAAAAATTTATTTATCCAAAGGGGGATTTTTTTTTATTTTTTTTTTGGGGGTGAAATTTTGGTTTTAATATATTAAAAAGGGGTTCTTTTTGGGGGTTTGGCAATTTTTAAGTTTAACAAAAAAAAATTAAATTTTTTGACATTAAAAATTTTTTTTAAAAATTTTTTAAAAATTTTTTTAAATTTTTTGTTTATTTGTTTTTTTGTTTTTGAATTTGGGGAAAATCTAAAGGTTTTGGGTGTTTTAAAGTTAGTACTAAAAAAAAATGTTTACCTATTTTTAATTTTTCTTTAATAAATAAAATTATTTAAAAAAATTTTTAAATGGGTTTTTTTAAAAATTTGAAATAAATTTTTTTAAAATTTTTTAAAAATTTTATTAATAAAATTTAAAAAAGGGAAATTTATTTGGAACTTAAATTTTTTTAAAATTTATTGGTTTTAATTTTTTTTTTTTTGGGATTTAAAAAAAATTACTTAATTTTTCAAAAAATTTTTCCCCAAAAATTCCTTTTTTTTTTAAAATTTTTTGGGTATTTTTAAAATTTTAAAAAATTTTCGGGTTGTGGGTTTTTGAAACAAGTTTTTAAAATTAATTTTTTTTCAAAACCCAAGGGGAAAGGGGGTTTTAAATTTTTTTAAAAAAAATTTTTTTAATTTTTAAGGGTTTTTTTCATATTAAAAAAATAGAAAAAATTTTTTACCTTTTATTTCACAAACAAAAGGGTTTAAAAATTAAATTTTTCCCTTTTTACAAAGGAAATTTTTTTCAAAATTTTTAATAAAAATATTTTAAAAAGGGTTGTTTTGGTGTTTATTTGGGTTTTTTCTTTACTGTTTCCAATCACAATTTATAAAAAATAACTTACCAGTCCCTTTTCCCCGGGCCCAAACCCCAAGCGGTTTAAATTGTATAAAAATTTTCCATAAATTTTAAACTAATTCCCCCAAAAAAAATTTAAGCAAAAAATGGTTTTAAAAATTGGGATTAATTTTTCCCCAAAAGGAACCCCCGGGGAAAATCCGGACCCCTTTTGAAATTTTTTTTCCCATAATCGTTTTTCCTTTTTTGGGAAATCCGAAAAGGCTAATCAATTTTTTTAAAAAAATTAAGGAAATCCAATTAAATTCGTTAAAAAAAATTTTAAAAAATAAATGGGAAAAGTTTTTTTTTTTGGAAAAAAGGACCGATTCCAAAAAAATTTTTTTCGTTTTCCCTTTTTAACTTGGCCAAACCCGTTTTTAAATATCCATCCAAAAGTGGGTTAAAAAAACGGGAAAATTTTTCTTAAATTTAGTTAAAAAAGGTTTCTTTTTCAAAATTTTTTTTTCCCGAATCTCAGGGGACCTTTTAAATTGGAACCTTTTTAATTTATTTCTTTTGGGGGGACCCAAAAAAAAATTTTTTCTTTTTAACCACAAGCAGAAAAATTATTAATCGGTCCGGTAAAACTTCCGGAAAAAATTACAATAAGATGTCCCGTTTGTAAGTCGCTTTAGATTATTTTAAAGAATTACATTTAAAAACCTTATAAAAATCTAGCATCCAAGTTTTGAAATACCGTTTGAAAAAATGTTCCATTTGGGGGTGGATTCATGTTGACCCAAGAAATAACATTTTTTTAAGAATATTTACCAAAACTAATTTGGCAAAAAGTTACAGCACTTCAAAATAAGGCTAAAATTATATACCGCGGCTGGGTTTTTTCGTGCAAAAATCTTTGACGCTTGATTAAACATCTGGATTATGTAGTATCATTCGTATCAAGTTACCATTTGAAAGTATAAAAACTAAAGATGATCCGGATTCGTGATCCGATAAATGAAATCGATTATCTAAATTTTCGATTCCTTTTTTTTTTTAAAAAAGGAATTTTGGGTTCGTATTCGTGAATCGTTTCCCCCAAAAAAAGGATCCCCCCAGCTCTAGTTTTTATACTTTTTTAAAACTTTGATTAATTTTTTACAGTATACCTTTTGCTTTTTTTTGTGATAAAGTAAAAAACGTAAATCTTATAAAAGAACGCAAACTGGCACTAGGGGTATGGATACACACGCTTTTTTAACAATCTAGATTACACAAACTTTATGTATTTGACAACACCTGTAAATCGTAAATAAAATTACGGGAAAAAAGTCAGTTTCTTTTAACCCATATATTTTCACGCATAAACTAACCATTTTTATAATTAATAAAATAATGCTTAAAAAAAAGTGATTTAATTTTATTAGATAATCATAAAACATTTTTTTAAATTCTAGATAAAGTCCCGACTAAATTAAAAAAAATTTTAAAAAAGATTTATAGATGCTCAAAAAAAGATTTATAAATTAAAAATTGTTTTAACGTAAATTTTTTTTGGACGCGAAATTTATATCAACCTTTTTGTTTTTTCCCAAAGGTTCATTGCCTGCATTGAAATAGCTTTATTATTTTAACATAAATTTTAAGTTAACCAAATATTACGGGTTTTTGATTAATCAAATTTAAATTTCAACAGTTTCAAAGTAACAGACAAAATTAGCAACAATGTGTAAAGTATTTCCCAGTTTTTAAATTAAAATCATAAGCAGCCTGACCTCGTTTAAATAAAAATATTGATTTTTTAAATTTTTGTAATATTTGTACCAAAAATATACTCAAAAGTTTGAACTTTACTCTAAATACAAATGAAGAGGGGGCGGGAAAAACGATGAAACTTCTTTTTGGGCTCAAATAAGTAAATCAATAGAAAATTTAGGTTTCGGGAAGTTGGATTTATTGGTATCTTTACAGAAAAAAAAGATAAAGTTAAAAAAATATATCGAGACCTTGTGTGTGCCCAACATAGTTAACTACCGAAGTTACAAAATCTTTAACTTAGTTGATCACAAATTCAAATTAGTATAAAAGGGGTGGTATTGCTATAAACAGCATATCAAAAGCTAGCATATTTACTTCACCTATTGAGATTTTAAAAAATACCGCGTGGTTGTTTTGCTTTCCAAAATTTTAAAATTTTTGCCTAAACGTTGTTTAAACTGGGGACTAAAACCGCTAAGTGAGCGCGTGGAAATATTGCTAAGGTTTCAGTTTTATCGCTGATGGTCATGGTCTTCCCGTTCTGAAGTGCGTGGCGACTTGGATTATGTAAAATTTTTATTATTTTTAATTATATAAATTTTGGGAAAAAAAAGGTATATAATCTAAATTGATGGTCTAAAACTAGTCGTTTTTATATAAAATTTTTTTACCCCCCTTTTAGTGTTTAAGATATTAATGATTTAAATTTACAATAAAAATGCAAAAATATCAAAAACTAAAAGAGTTAAAAAAATGTAATAAAGAAATATGCCCTTTAGTAAGTCTATTATAGAACAGGTTATATACACATTTTTAATAAAATAATAATAAAGGAGATGTAAGCAAAAAGTGTATTTGGCCTTTAAAAAATTTCGCTAATAACAATTTTTTTTTGTTATACCAGCCCCGTTAATCTAAAAATGAATTCAAAATGTTCTATTCATTGAATAAACCAAACAAATCCATGTGCCTCGAGACAAGGGGGGATAACCTGGTGGCAGGATATTTTATTTATTTATTTTTTTTTGGTCCATTTCGTCCACTTGAAATTTAACCAAAAAAAAATTTAAACGTTATTTAATTGAAAAAAATACCTCCCTATCTGGGGGTTTATACCTGGCAGGGCGCTTAACATTTTCGATCTTATGTATTTAAATAATAATAATAATAATATTAATACTAATAATTTAAACTAATTTAATTGAAAAAAAAAAAATACCTCCTCTATTTGGGGGTTATATACCTGGCAGGACGCTTAACATTTCTCGATCTTCTATGCTACTATGTGTATTGGTCATCGTTTAAAATTTTTTTTTTATTGATATAAATAATAATATTTAAAAATTTATAAAGCAGTTACTGTTCAGAATGATCTTGGGAAAATTTTAAATCATTTTTTAACATGGTTTTTTTTCGTTGAATTAATGTTTAAACATAATTTGATTATATTTTAAAGTAGCAAATAAATGGGAAATAACATAATTTAAATAAGTGGCTTTAAGTCTAGAAGAATAGATAGCTTAATAAAAAAATTTTTTAAAATTTTAAATTTAAAAATAAATTTTTTTTTAAGTTTAAAATATAAAAAAAATTTTCTCAAAATCATTCTAAACAGTAACTGTCTTTATAAATTATTGATATTAATATTTAAATCGATAATGAAAATATTTAAACGATGAGGTATACACATTGCATAGGAGATAAAAAAAATGTTAAGCGGCCTGTAAAATTTTATAACACCCAGAAAAAGGGAGGCACTTAATATTACTTTTTTCAATTAAATAAAGTTTAAATTTTATGTTAGTTAAAGTTTTAAGTAGATGGAATGGGTACAGTTATTGGCCCAAAAAAAAAAAAAATACAAAAAATATCCGTGCTCCCAGGTTACCCCCCATTGCCTTGAAGCAAAATGTTGGGAAGCTCTTGTCCCTTTTGGGCCACATATTTTATTTAGTAGTATCATCGGGGTTAATTATTTTAAAAAATTAACCGGTGGTAATTTAAGGTAGCATATCAACATTTAATGACGGTAGTTGATAAGGCGTTTAAAATTGCTTAAAAATTTGGTTAAAAAAAAAAAATATTGTAAAATGCTATGGTACAAGACCGTCTCGTACCTTTAGCCACATATCCTGTACCCCCCAATCAAGATATACTCATTATTAGAACCTTTATTTTACTTTTATCTGAATACTACATGAAAAAAAAAATAATGTTGAAACAAAAAAATTATTTTTAGCACAAATAATCAAATGAAATGTAATACCCCTTAAGAAAATAAAATTAAACAGATAGCAAAACTTAGGCTTTTATTAAACTCATTTATTTTATTATGGTTATGTTACTCAACTTTTATACCAAAATTCACATTAAAAACTAGTTCTAAGCGTGCCTTGCAGATCCACCTGATGTGGCTGGATGGGGAAGTTTCATTATTAAATTTTTTTCAAACTAAAAAAGTTTTGTCACTTTCATGAAAAAATTTTGTTCTCGGATTTTGAATTTTTTCATATATTTAATCTCCACAATATCCCCTTTAACAGCTATTACTTGGGTAATAATGAAGCCTCTTTTTGCCCTCTAATTGGGTTACCCAAAGTCCCCCGTTTGAAAATTTTAATTTAACCATTCTTCCTCTTTTTTTGGCGGCCAATCAACTTCTTTTTCCCGAACTGCTACAGAGTTCCAGTTCTTCCTGAAGATAAATTTGAAGAACTTGTTTCTTAGCCTGCCCCAAATTTTTTTTCTTGTAATCTTTTTGCATGTTGCTCTTCTTTTTCTTTTTTTTCTGGGGTGTCTGTCAAAACTCAGATCTTGGGCTTTCACGACCCCTGGTGCTTACTAATCTAGGTTTTGTTTTGGGAAAAAGGTCGTATTTGCTCTGGTGTCTTTATACTTTTTTGAAGTATTGCATCACTTAAATTGGTATCACAACACTAAGATCAGGTTAAAATTTATTTCCATCTCTGCAGTGCATGTTCCCTATCGGTAACCTGGATGAGAGAAATTCATCATCCGTAAAAATATTTTGATTAAATGGCCAAAATCCTGCCTCTTTGAATCCTGATTGAATGTTAACGGGATTAAAAACCCCGGGATAAGCACCCCCCAATTCAGCAACATCATAAATTTTAAAGGGTATTCCTGGGTGCATATGAAGCCAGTTTGAAGCTATCTCCTGTAAAATTTTTAAAAGGGGCCCAAAAATGATCTATCCAAAAGGGTGTAACTTTGGGTAACATGTGGAAATGTAAAAAAATAATTCCATATTTTTTTGGGCCCGTTCTATTATTCTATGCTTATATGATTTCGGGGTTTTCCATAATAAGTAAGACTTTATTTTCATTTGAAGGTTTTTGTTTTAAAAAAACCTGGTTTAATTTGGATTTGCCATACCAATGTCCTTGGTGCTCCTTTTTAAAATATTCTTTAAAATGCATAGGAAAAATAAAGGAGCGGAATAGAATTAATAGCATTTATACATCCAATGATAGTTGTATTAATACCTCTTTCCCCCGATGACATACTCCCAACTTGTTTAATGCCTTTTTCCGCTAAGACTTTTACAGGGCTATGACATTGGTAAATCTCTCGTCTACATTATAAATATTTTTAGGCAGAAACTGATCTTTCCCGGGTTCTCATTTTACTAAAAAAATATGGACTTATGTATTAAAAATGGGTTTCTTGAAAAGGGTTGTTGGTTAAAAGGGTTTTTTTGGGGTAATATTTTTTCTACGGCTGACAAAATTGTAATAAATTTTTTGCCTTCTCAAATTTATTCAGGATTTGGATAAATAAAATTTTTTAGCTTTGCAAATTGAAAACAAGTTTTTTTACATCTAAACGTGATAGTCCGTTAAATTTTTTGCAATTATGATGTATACCTCTAGTAGTTTTCTTGGTCTTCATGAAAACTTTTTTTTCGTCCCGTTATTTTATTTAAAAAGGGGGAAAACCATTTGATTTTTTTTAAAAGCAACTGTAGTGCTTCTTTTTTTGCCAAAAAATTTGCTGCAGTTCCCCTTTTTTTTCCATTTTGCCTTACAGCAATAACGGCGTTCTTCAACGCCTCAGGATCAATTTTTTTTTTTTTAATTCCTTGTTTACTTCGAGGCATCTAAAATTAAAATATTTTTTTAAAACTTAATATAAACAAGTGTATTAAACATTGTTAAAACAGGCAATGTGGTATAATATTGTACTTTTGGGGCCCTGAGGTCTTGTCCCACGGCCCAAAGGTACCATACTATATCTGTCAAAAGGGACGGGGGGGTTTTTTTGAAAACAAACACCCCCAAACCAAACTATTAAAATTTTTATTTTTTCTAAGATCATTATTACCCAAAGACCATTCAAGATCTTTCAAAACTTATACAGTGCTAAAAATTACTTACCTTGTTTTTTTTGGTTTTTTTTCACGAAAATTTACTTCTGCACTGTCCAGACCTAAATTTAGTTATAAAAGGCGCGAACGAATGCAACTTAGTTTAGTTCAGCTCTAGAGATCTAAAGTTTGAATATATATTTTGGTATCTGGGGGTAATGATTTAGGGTATAATATGAAAAAAGGCCCAAAAAGGTACAAAGAGTCCCAGAGGTAAAAGGTTTTTCCCCTATTAGTTTGTTTAATTCAGTAAATAAAACATTTTAAATTTAATTTTAGATGGATGGAGATGGTATACTTACTTGTCCCAAAAAAAGGTTATTAGCGAAATTATTAATTTTTTTTTTATATTTTATTTTTTTAAAAAAAGGGATATAACCTTTTTTATAGAGCTTACAAAAAATATTTTGGCTTATTACATTTTTAATTTTTTTTGTTTTGAATATTTGCGTTTTTTTTTTAAATTTTCGTTAATATCTAAAAAACTAAAACCCAAAAAATTTGAAAAAAAAAACTTACGTATTTTTTATTAGCCATCAATTTTGATTATATATTTTTTTAAAAAAATCAATAGTTTTCGAGTTATATTAAAAAAAAAAGATTTTCACGATATTTGTTAATTAAAAAAAACAATTTGAACCTGCTGAGCTATTGGCTTTGTGTTTTTCGGTGGCCTCCCCGGACTATAAGTAAATTAAGTAGTATGTAAAAACTGTTTTAAAAAAATTTCTTTTAAATTTTGGAAAGTGTTGTGTTTGAGGGAAACCCCGTTACCAGTCAAACTTTAAATTCATTGTTTTTTAAACAAACATTACACTGTTTTATTAAAAAAAAAATTAAAAAAAACATTCTCGAAAAAACTAGTTAATTTTATATGCAGCTTGTTGCCATTTAAATTTTTTTTTTTTTTTTAAAAAACATTCTTTATTAGATCGGGATAAGTTTGATAAAAAAAAACCCCTTTATTCTAATTATCTATTTTGCGACGTTCATTGTTGTCCCGCCGACTCTTCAAATGGTTAATTTGTACGGATCTTGAGGGCCCTATTTTTTTGACTGAAATTTATAATTATTATTTTGGATCACAAGTGACGTTGAAATGTTTTTTTTCTAGGTTGTCTAATTAATGTAGTGCACATTAAGGATTCAGTCTGCACCCTTCCTACAAGTATTCTGGGTCAATACCTCAAACAAGCTAATGGCCAGTTGTCTCTTAAAAGGGAAATAGAATAAAAAAATTCAAATTTTTAAAAAGTTTTATTTAAAAGACTCAACGTTAAATTTTATTTTCTTTCAATTAAATTTTAGCAATTGTCGGGTACTGGCAATTCGGGGGAAATTTTGAAAGTCCGCTTCCCTTTTGCTGTGGGAGGAGAAAGGCGGACCCCAGCTCCGAGGGTTTTTTCTGTCCCAAATTAAAAT